>JAAXYW010001207.1:0-23798 GCA_036851895.1 Orthonychiurus folsomi
AAAAACCTAAGGCACTAGACTTAATATTACTGACGCCAGTTTGTCGGAAGCGGAGGTATGCACATTAGATTAGGTGCATCCGCATAGTCCGTTCGATACATAGCCTGGGCATCAAAGCACATGACTTAGCACCACAGAACCACGTCGACTGGCTTCCAACGGTTTATAAGGATGCTATAAAATGCCTCTTATTGTTGGCATCTTCCAATATATGAGTGAAAACACAACGGTTTTTATAGCAATGAATTGCCATAAAAAGCCTCAAGTAATATTTGAGGACAATGCAACGGTTTTTGATGGATTGCATTAAAATGCCCATAGTAAAATATGAGGTACAGGATAGTGGTTCATAACGAGAACCTGCATTAAAATGCCACGTAAAGATTTGAGGGCCCTGTACACCGGTTTTTATGGAGGAATATATGACACAACGCCAGATTTAACGACAAATTGCATTAAAAGAGCCAACCACTGCTACTGCAAAGATTTGAGGGCCATGTACAACGGTTTTATGTGAAAATCAACAAAACCCTTCCTTCACCGATTCAAAATCCTTTCTGAAGTCCCATGGCTCATAAAAACCCTTGCTTTCTCATTAAAAGATCCCCCACCTTTACGACTTTGGAAATTAAACCTGACTTCGTTCCCCCCATGAGATAAGGAAAATACAAAGGAAGCCCGGGAATTGATTTTTTTTTGTGCGGTTGAGCCTGTCACGTGCATTGTTTTTGGCGGATGAAGAGCAGTACAAGTTTGAGAAGCTGGCTGGCGGCTCGTAAACTGAAACCTGATATTGAGACGAGAGGAGAAGAGGCTAATGTCATTTGAGGGAAAGGAAACTCCCGCCCCGCCGAGTATGTTTATGTATGCACCGTACGGGCTCACAACCCTTTTTATTTTCCCCTCAATCATTCTTATTTCTCGAAGCGGTGCATGGGAACGTTTTGTCTTGCGGTTTTAGTAGGTCAAATGGGTGCAGTCAGTTTGGAAGGGGATCCATTTACCATTTGGTACAAGCATATATCCATAACATATGCTCAAAAAACTTAAAAATTCAAATTATATTTGCTTATAAAATAGGTACATTTTAACAAATAATTAATTGTATGATATAAAGTATGATAAACTTCTGCAAACCGGACTTCCTCTTCATTATTTACGCTATGCAATGCTATGGCCATTTCCATTGAGTGAAATCAAAACAATTACCCCATTCAATCAATGCTAGGAGCCCACCTTAATGATTTCTGGGACTGCAGGAAATGGAAGTGGAAATGCCACTGGGATGACCTTTAACTAATCACTGGAATACATCCGCCAATACGATCCATTGCCAATTCCCATCAAGCGACTGACTCTATGTTATGCCTATGCACTTACAACTACTCACAAATACAATACGCAACATCCATTAGAAAGGTCGGTCTCCAATTGGCAATTAAGGTAATTTTGCAAAGGAAATACCTGTTAAATTATTCCCACCCTTAAAACCCGTGTTTTCTGTATGTGGGTGTGTGTGTTCTACTGTTTAAAAACATGGATGGATTTGACATTGGGAATGAATTATGGATTCTACGTTTACGAAGTCAACTAATGAACCTATTGACTACAGTGTAATGCGTTGCATATGTTATGTTCGTGGGTGGCCTATATTTGCGTGCCACGCATCTTACACGCATGCATATAGTGTGCGTATCTGCTTATGTATGGATTATGTGTGTGTTTAATGGTGGAAAATCCCAGCACAAAAATACATAAACAAATTGCATTGGGATATTGCGAATTTATGTCATTTCTATTTTTGCATGTACTGTACATATGACGTGACGTCGAAGAAGTTATAGGATATCCAGGGCAGGGGTAAAGCTCATGGGACGGAAATTGAAAACGCGTACATAGTACACACCCCATGGGGTGGTTGTTATCCAGTTTTATCCAGGAACTGGAACTTAAAGCCCTTGTGCTATTGCTATAAATAACAAATGGATCAGTCACTTTTATCCACATATTTCAAGACTAAATCCAAAATTCAAGAACAGAATTCGTAGAATTTTCCAAAAATAAGATAGGATTGGATCAAATCCTTTTGGGACGTATTATTTTTTGCACATGCCCTCCTACCACAGCCAGAGTATTGACAAGAAAGAGGAACTCCCACACCAAGAGTTTTTATTACCAAAATTTGCAAAAATTAAATTAGATAAACTTCTGGGCAATTTTTTTTGCACATTTTATCATTTCAGAATGTAAAATCTGACAACAAGAAGCTCCGAAATTTGAAAGAATAGGATTGGCTTAACTCCTTGGCAACTTTTTTTGCACATTCCTTCATATCGCACCCGAACAATTTAAAAAAGTAAAATTTCGCACACAAAACAGCATCAAATTTTTCAAGTGTTGCATGGAATCCTTTTTTTGTACATTCCATTAATAAAATTTGCACAACCAAAACCAAAACGCATCAAAATCAAATCCAGATCTCAATCTCCAAGCCCCACTTAAAAGTCCAGGGGCGTCGCCCCTCCCTCAACCCCGCTGACCATCCGAATGAGGAATTTAATACATTTTAGGCTACACGTACGCCTTACGCACGTACACTTGAGTGGATCGTAGTAAGAAGAATCCAAGCTCATTAGATTTAGGTGAAGGGAAGAAAACATGACCGGAATTAAGTCAACAATCATTCCTAAAACCCGCCGCCGCCATCCCAATAACCACTTTTGTCGATATCGACCCATCCTTTTCTACATCCCTTCCCGCCGCCCGCGCCCGCCCGTCACTCCAAAACATCAACTTTGAGTTTGCAAACTTTTTGTCTTTGGCCAAACATAAAAAACAATACTTTTTTTCTCCCCATCTCAAGTCCTCAAAAGAGGACGACATTTCCAGCCAGCCGGCTCCTTCTCCTGTGTTGCATTAATTAACATAATCTTGCAAAAAATTGGTATACATGTACAGGGGACACGTGGCACGTGACATGAAATTCAAACGGATCCATCCCGCCCCATACGTCGTAGCAATATGGCGGATTGAATTTGTCATTTTTTTCAATTCCTTCCTCGAGAAAACAATACAAAAACCTCATGAATATATTATCCTCCCAATATTTATGGTAATCAATTGGAGACTCCAAGGATCCAGCTGGAATTTTACAAAGGATCCACGTAAAATAGAACGGAAATTCCTTTTCTTTTCCAGAGAAATTATTTTAAATTAACCGCCTGCTTCCATATACATACATGCGTACATGGGCGGACGTAGTTCTCGGCTATTCCGTAAGATGGAGGGAGTAGCACAGCGCAGCGCTCACGCATGCGCAGCGCAGAATATAGTAGTAGTAAAATTAACAAAAAAAAATTGACTCACTATTTTGCACAGTCTATTAGTTGATATTCATTGGATCTTTCAAAGCAAGATTGGACACCTCGGTCTTTCCACAAGTTCTCCGTGTGTTCGTAAAACTCCTACAAAAAAAAAGAAGTAAGAAGTAAAGAATTTGATTAATTAGAATTTTAGGAGGAGGAGGGAAAATGTTGACTTTGGACTCACAGGCGGATAGTCGAAATCAGGTTGAGAGGCTACATCTTGAATATAATCCACTCTAAATTGGTTTTCCGGATGCTCCAGTGAAACCGGTGGAGTCAAAGTACTCATGGCGCCAGAAATTGTCTGAAGGGAATCAAAAGAGAGGGGTGTTTTTCAATTCATTATGAAGCCCTTCTGTCCTCCCTTCAATTAACTTCTTCTCCTACATTCATCCAAATACATTTCACAACCCATGCACACATACAAATTCAGTTGGTTAAGACTACTGTACAAGCAAGGGCCAAGTTTCAAAATACAAAACGGTAGGGAAAACTGGGCTAAATCATTTTACTCTATATATGATTAAATTAAGCAGCTGTGCTGTAAACATGGATTTTTACGCACAGCAAAAAGAACGTGAAGATCATAATTATACTTATGTAAATACATTTGCCAATTAATTACTGTTTGTTTTTCATGTCAGCAAATTTAGTGAGAGATTATCAAACAAAATTGAAAAAACCGCCAAAACCATTATGGTCAACCCAACGAACGTAACAGAAAAGCCCAGACCAATATATTACTATTCAAAAAATCCATATGTTCCATCCAATTTTCCCCCTGATTTCACTTCCCATATAATTTTGACAGGTCAATCAATGCACTGCGCGGCATGCAGTGCGAGTGCATCCCACCCTGGCATGCATCCGCTCATCACGAGCCAAATTCAAAGTGGGGTTAATTACAAAGGCGTCGCGTCGTAGCTGCATTTTCCCTATTCGTGTCTGCGAATTGTATTGTAAATGTGATATCCACACGTACATAATATACATATAAAAACCCACTATGCAATATACACATGTACTGTATGTATCCTAATATACACAGCCTTGTATGCAAATGAGCTGGGAAAGCAGACAAAGTGGTGTTTCGCCTACAAGTGAGTCTGGGTATAAATAGTTTTTGCTTTATGGTGATCATGGACAAAACAAATCTACAGCACATGCAGCGCTTGCATTTCCATTCCTTGGCATGGCCACCATAAGTTATACCATGGTCTATTAAATAATCCACGTACATGTATTGGTCTGCATTGCATTGTGATCCGAGCACAGGATTAACTGCTTTTTTCCAGAAGGAAGACAATGGATTGGATTGAATATTAAATCCAGAATTAAAATCCATCCACAGCACGTGGTACAGTCAGCATATATTACAGAACAGCAGATGGGAAAATCCACGGGCATTGAATGCCTGAAGGATGTCGTGTTCCGCATGAAGATTAATTAAGACATAGTTTTGGTTCATGTACATTAAAAATGAAGATCAGGTCTGCTTATTATGAATTTTGACAAAGGATCCGTATTTTATTTTGAAAAACAATTCAAATGTAAGAGTTTTTGTCAAATAACTGTTTTGTGAAACACTAAAATTTATATTCCTGAAAGATGAGCAAAGCAATACAAAACTTCGAGGGCTCTTAAAAACTTAAAATCTTTACTTTGCTTAACCCAATAAATCCCTTCACTACCTTCGGATATTAGGTTGATTGGGGGAGGGAGCTGCTTGGCGCGCGTTGCACTTCATCAAATTACAATTTTGATGGGATGCGACGGTGGCAGTTTGGAAGTTGTAAAATAAGACATAAAACCACCCCGTGTAAACTTTCCCTTGTCCAGAGGGACTTTGAACATCCTCGTAAAACCGCCGCGGTAAGTTTGAGAAGCAAGTGTCATTTAACGAGGGATGCACCATGATACGGACCAGCTGACGCCTCGGGATGTATTTTCAACGTCCGAACCGAAATGTGAACTCCAGCCGGGAAATATGAAGAATGGCAATGGCGTAAAGGCGGGCGTATTTTTATAATTACTGGTCATATTATTTTAACATTTCTCGCGGTCGCCAACTCCGACGGAGTTATTTCAAATTGCATGCCTGCCTCGTGTACATACATATCCCTCGCAATAAATTTAATTGCACTCCCCGAATTCGGATTTTAGAAGGGAACTTGTTTGCGGTTTGAGATTCGGGGGGTTTGTTTTATCTTCCGTTATCTACTACAGCCCACAATACGTTACGTTTGTCTACGTTATCACGTACACATCTCATTCGCATTCACATATTCACATCATTCAAATTTCCATCCATCCATCCATGCATACCCCCCACTTACCAATATTGCATCTCTTATGTTTTTCTTGATATCCTCAATTTTCAACCGCTTCTCGCTGAAAAGAGCAAAAAAGAAAGGAAATAAATACGTGTTCTAAGTTAATGCTAACATGGGTAATTAATTAAATGGATTGTAATTCCCTCCGGTGTGGATAAAATGGTGTTAAAGTCCGAAACCCGGGTTTTATGATATCATGTGCTGTTTTAGAGCCTATTTATTTCGAAAGTAGATTTAGGCTTGGCGCTTGGGATTCACCATAAATGATTGGGAAAATGTAATGCATTAAAATTCATTTGCACGTATTTATTTAATGGCCAAGCGAAAACTATCACTTTTTGTTTTCCCACAAAATTTTCAAAAGTTGTGTGTGCTATCAAAAAGGAGGAGAATCGTAAGGAAAACGGCCACGGAAATTTCTCCCAAATCCCCAAGTGCAATGCAGATATGAACAGTAGTGGAAGGGAAAGTGGGTCAAAAGTCAAACTTTTCCTGGAGTTTCCATTCCCCATCATTGAAACAAACAAACAAAGAAGGATTATGGATATGAATCCCTATTCCAGATATGTGGGTGGTAAAATTATAGTTTTGTAATATAATTATATTTATGACCAGGTCCCAGACTACATTAAAACTTCTCATGAAATTATAGGTTTGTGACACTAATAGATTCCAAGGAAAGAAAGACAGATTTCATTTTAAAAATCTACATTCTCTGTGGAAAATATCATTATTTTTGTGAAAACTGCTTTGAAGTACTCCTATAATTGGAACTCGTTATATTATTTTCTCCTTGTGTCAATTTCTGTGAAATCTGCCCCCCTGTCAAAGTAGGTTGTGGATCTGGCACACATTCCAGAGCGAGATGGACATTGTCCTTGTCCAAACTAAGGAGTGAGTGTCAGATTAAGTGGATTGATCATATTACACTATACTACACGTATGTTCGTGAATTGTACGTAACTTATAGGTGCTACGAAGGGAAGGGGCCTTCAAGTTAATTGAATCAATTCCTGGACAATCCTCCCACTTTGATATATGATCCACATGGATAATGTAACGTGTGAGTTTCTGTATCTGCGATTAAATATCACGAATCACGAGCATTCGCACTGGTATAGCAATAAGTAAAGCACGTCAACGTTTCTCATTCATCAAGTCAATTAACTACGTACGTACGTGTATGAGAATTTATAGTCAATGTGACGATCTGTACTGTATTTCAATTGAATTTGAAATTTTATTGCGTGCTAAATCCAATAGATGGACAAAAATCAGGTCAATGACTCCCTACATCCAAGAAAAACGTCCGAAACCAAATTGGGGACAATTTACTTTCCTTCTCCAATGTACTATATTATTTCCGGGAAGTCATATTCCCTATAAACCGAAAGGATTTAGATTGACGGACGGGAGACCGGACTTACTCTTCACTGAATCCATCCACGTGCAAAATCCGCATTTGTTTCACGATCGTGCTTTTCCCCGACTCACCGGCACCTGTACACCAATAAAAAAAATAATAAATCATTTCTCATCCATCACGCGTATATAGCATCCCCCTTCCCTGAGTTTATTATAATCTTGGACTGGCTGTGGCTCATAAAAATATTTCCCGGACGGAATCGGCGGGACTTTTTAAAATCCAAAAATGAAAATGTTTCTTAAATTAAAGTAATTACATTGGAAAATTACACTGTGACATGACGTATGGTTACATTACATAACATAGGGATGAACCTAGCAGTGTACTTATTACTTGTGTATAAAATATATACACACAAGTTATGTAGTGCACGCTATGGGCCATTAAAAAAACGGTGGCAGTGGCACGCAAAGTCGAAGGCGGAATTTGACACCAGAATCAATCCTTTTGATAAGTGTGGAGTTGTAAAGCTCATTTCCCTTTGTCCTATTGTTTGATTTGCCGATGGGAATTTAAATTGACACGTACGTCATGTCAGTCAATTACTCAACACCATATACGATATTATATAAGAGAAATTCTTGGACTGCATAGCCATGGATGCACCATGAAATGTAATGCATAACAACAGGCAAATCCGTACAATAAAGTACACATTTAAATGCACTTTAAAAGTGATAGTTATATTTGTACTTACTTCACACGTGACGCAAGTAAACAGTTATAGTTTCGTAATAGCTTAAATTCTATATAGCATCTAGTCGTACGGTACATGTAACGTGTAGGATAGATTATAAAATTCCATATTTATTTGTCCCTCATCCTCTAAAATTTGTCAACCTTCTCTTGGCATTTAGCCCGACGGATTCTATTTTTAAATCCTATTTCTTTAAAAATAATATGCGTGCGGTGCGGTGTGGTGGTAGCAAAAAGCCCACCCACGATACATTGCATTGGCAATTCCCATTTCAAAGTTTGCAAAAATCCTGCCTGAGCTGCGGTGGATTTCAAATGTAGATTTGATTCCCGCTAAAACCTAGTACGAAGGTTCCATACATGACACGGCACGGTACACTACACGGTCATTAATTACAAGTCCATGCATGTGTTGTTTTGCAAATTTGACTCAGTCAGACCTTGGCAAAATACAAACACTAACTTGCAAATTGCAAATAGTGCGAATTGCATTGCCCATTTCTGCTATTAATTCTGGGTCAGTGGTAATGGTGATGGGAAAATGGCCTAAATTCCCAAGCTTCGGGATCGCGACGAGATAATGTGAAATGCCATACCCAATAGCCAACCATGCCATATGTTCTTTGCCTCATTTAATATTCATTGGAGGAATCCTATCGTCTACCCCCAGACCAAAGATGGAGGGGAAATGCTTTGGATTGACAGGAACGACGATGTGTCCACTTCGACCGATACCCGCCGCGGCCACAGCAAGTTAGGCAGAATTTTTGCACATGTACAATGCATATGTTGCGTACAGTTTGTCTGGAGAAAATCATCCATTGCATTCCCCTTCGTAGGTACGGTACCAAAACCAAGGACACTTGATTTAATATTAATCAAGATAATTTCCTCTTCCTGCCTACCCCTTGCACTTCTAGCCTTCGTCTTGATTAATGGAACTCCCAAACCCGGGCGGGGGTACCAAGTTTTAAGATGGCCAAGGACATCAAACGAAGAATTCCCGTATTTACCAAGACCAAGACCAAGACCCTCAAAATCCTTTACAGGATCACAAAGTCATTTAAAAAAACCTCAAATTTTGCACCAAGTAGCATATTGCATCATCACAAGCGAATATTTCCAGAACTTTCGCCTTTCGACGTGTTTGTATAACGTACATACGTACGTGGCGACGTGGCAAGCTCTGATTGGTTCATTCGGCTCGGCATAGGCAGGCGGCGCTTAGCGTGGCGAGATTTCATTGGCTATTGATATTTAAGCTTGGAATAAGATTTTGAATTTACGTCTTGATCTTGTTGACCCCAGTGTCAGTGAATTCCGGACGGACGTTTCTTTAATTACCCTTTTCGTCGTAACTTTCAATGGAAATGTAATCCATCCGTCCACTGATTTGCGTCACTGTCTAGACCAAAAAATCGTCGTAAACATGCAGATTTGGTTTCCCATTCCTCGCAAGGACCTCATGGTCAATGGAAATGAGGCGCAGATTAACTATTTTTGAAGAAAACGAAAGCAAAGAGAGCAAATAAATGGCTAGTCGTCTCTATTGTTAAAAACCGATCTTCGGATCTTCCTCATCTAATTCAATTTGCCAAGTAAATACGACGAAATGAAATACAATCAAATCTCGAAGGTTCTCTTCAACATCTAGAGTCCAGAATGAAGAGATCAAAGAAAGCCGACGACGGATGGCGTGTGTCATCATGTCAATTAATTGGCTAATGACGCACGGAAATAAGGTACCGTTACAACATTAAGGAATATTATGTTCCTGGAATAGCAATTTATGCCACGTGGCGCAAAAAGCAAAATTGGAAGCATTTAACTTCCAGAAATTCACACTTTTTCCGTTTTCAACTGGAACCGCCTATGTGTTCTTGGGCATTCGGTATTACAAATTTTAACAACTTTATCCGATCCCCGTGTGGATAGCCTTGGATACAGTTGAGGTGTGAATGTGAATGTTTATTTTACAATGAAAAACAGCAAAAATCCCACAGGAAATGGCAAACGATTTGCTTTCCCATCATAAAACAAAGAAATATCCAAAAACATGGAAGAATCCTTTATTCAGGAGCCATCCACGCATGGAATCAAGGTCACAATTTAATCAGCAAGGTCAAATCCATGCCACTGGTGGTTTGGTAGGTGCAGCGACACGGTCACGGTAGGCCAGACAGGAAGGAGTGTTAAACTGATTGGAAATTAGGAATGCAAAAACATGTTGCAAATATTGCAAATTTTATACCAAACAAACGTGCGGACTCGGAAATTGCAATTGGGAATGCGATGACATTTCCCCGTTCCCTTTGGAGAAGATTGAATTGTAACTATCAAATAAGTGGTGGAGAATGGAGGGCATAAATATTCCTTAGCACGTCGAATCCATACAAAGTATAAAATAGTTACATACACAAGAAAGACGACTAGATACAAAATATTTGTCGCCTAGCCTGGAATTTGCATCCACGATTACGACGACTACGAACGATGCATGTTCGTCTAGGAACGCCTATGCCATGCCTCAACCGTCCACCTCATAATTCTTCCAAACCATCGCATCGTCCGTCTCGAACGGAAGGAGGAAATTTTGGAGGAATCGGAAATGCAATTATGACTCCCGGACTAGCCTTTGCGTTTTCCTATGCCATAATTCCTCCACCCTTACGCGGAATCGATTGACCTTTCAATCGCCTCCGTAGTCCGAAGACTTACATACAATCCTGTATGTCCATATCACAGGTTTTTCAATTAATGGAATCCCATCTCGAATGCAATGCATTGCCGGGCTACCTACCAACGGTATGGTACAGGTACTGATACCAAGGGAATGGGATACCTAGCCTTTTGGATTGAAACCATTCCCAACCCATTCTTCATACTGACCATTTAATTTGGCAGTTTAAAAGCGTAAGTATAGTACTACGAGTGAGGATCCATTGAAATCCTCACATTCCTTTCAAGCTGACGTGACGAATGACCGATCCGAATCGGGTACCTACTGGAAAGCAGTTAAGCCGCACGCACGCAGAAAATATACCTAACTTTGGCATACCTACGATATCAATTCAAAGCTTTGCAAAAAAGACCAAATGGGTATAAAAACCTTGGGAAATGGTCATGGTCAATTAAGAATTGAATCAAATCCCTTAAAATGACATAAAAGCTAATCCATTAGACTTTAAACAAGACATACCAAGAAGGAGAAGGCGATGAGTGGCCCGGTAGACCTGTTTGTCCTTTTGGATCTGCTGATTGATCCTCTTGTTCGCCTCCTTCCGCCGTTTGCTCTCCTCTTGGTCATTTTTCCCGGTGGCACCCCCGAAACACCCCATGACATTACCCACTTTGACGGATTTCACACACACTCCCACCCACAAACAAATGAACACAACCCCAAGGGTCCCCCGACTCAACGGGTGACCTTATGCACTAAAACACACTTTTAAGACCCCCCACGTCGCACCACGTGCAAGTGTCACTGGCCGTCAATTACTTCAGAGGTCGTGGAAGCCTTGGTCTGTCATCATTACTAGATCCAATAATTTATAGGTGGGTTTACGTTAAGGTACAGTCTACAGTAGCCAGTCAGGATCCACGTTAGATGTTGAGTTCCGGATCCTCCTTTTCCCCGCTCACTCCACCTGCAATATTATTACCAAAAATCAATAAATACCAACGGGATATACTCTCGTTCTATCCTCCTCCGTTTCGTCTCTTTCTTAAGGTTCGGTTGGAAATCAGGGGCAAATCCACAGAAGATCTAGGTACACGTGGTGGCCTGACCAGGCCTGTTATTTCTTGAAGAACTTTATGAAGTCCAGGATTTTTTTTTAAACTACATCAACAAATGTACCTAACTTTACTTTCTCTACTAGTATTGAATGATACCTGCTCCTTGATCTGCAGGATTGTCACTGAAAAGTACACTACTGACTGTGGACGTTAAATCTATATTAGTCACAAAATAACGAGGTTAATTGGCTCCCGAACCTATTCACATGTCATGTTGAGGTCATGACACAAGAGAAGTTTGAACGAGGTCAAGACATGGTCGAATAATCAAATTATTGTAAGAACTACAGTAACCGTACCTGTTCAGAGTCCAGAGACCCAGAATTAGTTCCTGGATTTGGAATTCCAAGTCCGTAACGTACAATTTCGTCCAGTGGTTGCCGAAGCCAGATAAAGGAGTGGCCGAAATGAAGTGGGGGTTGTTTGGTTTCTTCCTCCGTGCAGATATTTGAACAACTCAGATTAAGTCCGAGGAAGCCTCAGACTGTGTAATTAGGTAATTACAATATGTAATAGACTTATTGCATTAAAGCTGGGGGTACGTGGAATCCGTAAATGAGGATGACAGAATCCAAATCATGCACGGACGACGATGGGGGAATGCAAACCGCGTGTCCCGTGTTAGTGGATCCAATTTTCAATATATCAAATTTCGGGGTGACTCACTTGGGTCAATATTACGTACGGTACGTACGTATTTTGATACCCTTCCCTCAAACCAATTAAAACACTTGTACAACTTGAATTTCGTACGTACTGGCCCCACGTACACGAGCACGACACGGGGTTTTCTGAACACGGTTTTCAAATTTATGTATTATACAATAATAAAACTGCCGTCGTACGTACGTACGTAGAAATTATTTGGATTTTCAGCAACGGAAATGGCAATGAAATGGCACTGTGTGAATATTGACTCACTTCGCAGTTCTCAATTTTTTTATTATATTATTTTTTAAATGTAATGAATTCCAGTCCAATCCAACCCAGCTCCTCCCCGGGATGGGCTCCAGTCGTCAGTACAAATAAATGGCAATAGATTGATTTCTTGAAGAAGTGCACGGACCAAACGACGTGAAGAGGATGATGTCTTAAGCTCCAAGGAAATGGAAATGGTTTTGGTCAGAGGTCAATCGGAGTGAGTGGAGTTGAAGGTGGAGCTCCTGATTGGATTGAACTGATTGGAAGTGGCGAAATGGAGTGACTGAAACTCCGTCCGGCGGCGGCGGCGGGTGAAAGAGATGGACGGATGCGGTGCAGATGTGCAAGGCAAAATTTTGCCAATCTCTCCCCCCTGTCTATGCCTGCGCCTGCCGTGCCCTGCGCTCTGAGGCCCCGTTAGCAAATTAAATGTCCGCCACGGCCCGAGCGCCACCCACCATACCACCCCACCCCTTCCGCGAATATCAAATACATGGCTCCCACTGCACTAGCACTGTGTGTGCCAATCCCAAATTGCCAAAAATTAATAACGTCCTCTCGTCAATTGAACGTCCTCGGATTTATTCAATTTGCAAATTTACAATTGATGCTGTTGAGTGGGGAAATTCCTTTATTTTTGACAAGCAGAGACAATTAATTTAATCCATTGAATCACCAGGCCGGAATCGCCATCCTTGTGGTATTTGATGAGAAATATTAGTATTGGAATAAATTATATCTACTAAGGACGCACAATTGACAACGAAACGGAGGAATCCGATTTATTGGAAAGACTGTATTACACAATACAATGAAATTTAAATTTAAATCACATGACCAGCATTACACGACGACGAACTGGCGTGATAATTAATCATTTGATTTTCAAGGGTAACTTTTAACGTACATTTGATTTGCACTACTACATAAGACTAAACAATCAAACCGGCACATACCGCACACAATTAGAATGTGACTTGGTATATAAATTTCAAATAATCCGATGATGAACATTATTTTGTAGATGTATACTTATCACACAGTGTATTGTTCAATTCCATGATGATTTCCATACCTGAGATGAGATTAAAGGAAAATATACCATTAAAAGCTAAGGAGACATTTGTATATGTGCAACTAATATCATTAAACCCACAAAACCAACCCAATTCAAATATCTACGTTGCAAGATGAAACAGAACAGTCAAAATTATCAAAATAAACAAAATAGTGTGTCATTCCCAATCGACTAATGTACAAATGATCTACCAGAAAACATTAAACAGGATATCTGCCTGCAACAACATCGATCTGAATCACATGATCACAACTATTTTACATAGTTCCCACTTCCCAAAACTCTGATTGACATTTACAAGTGCTTAGCAGCGCAGCGTGCGTAGGTACAATTAGGAAAATAAACTCTTGCACGGAATTCATAAGGAAAGGCAGATCCAAGGACCAACTGTCTTTTTGACGCGAACACAATTCCCCCATATGACATTTAGTAGTGACCCGGGTGTTGTTGATGAAGAGGGTAGGGTTGATGGGAGTTGTACTCCGGAATGTCTTCATCCCCACGATGTACGGTTTGGATACGTCTCATCTCCGTAAGAACATTTGTGATTCGATCCAGATCCGTGGGCGTGTCTTCTCGGAGGAGGTAGTCGATCTCCGCCTCCGTGGCAGGGGTCAGGAATTCCGATGATCCTAAAAAGTAAAATACACAAAATTTGTTTTTTTGAATAAATTTCATCCAAATAATGAGAGAAATGGGTTTAATGTAAGAATTTACAAACCTGCTTGGCAAATCAGCATTTCCTTCAAATATTTCAATTCCTGAGTCATGCTGTCCACAGTTGAGCGAAGGCGCTCATTTTCACTTTGGAGCATTTGAACTCGGCTCTGAGCTTCTTGAGATTTCTGCTTGCTTTTGTCACGGCTCCGTTTCACGGCACTATTGTTCTTCATTCGCTTCTCGCGGTATTCCTCTGACATTTTGTCCACGTGATTACTATTGTTCGTTTTGCGCTTCGAGCCCATTTCTGAAATTATATCATATTTTAATAAACATTAGTCAAAACGCAAATTAATTTTCCAAATTAATTCTCACTGGTCAACGGACTCCACTATTTCAATATTTCTACGCTTGACTTATCAGAAAGTGACTCATCGTCTATGACATGACCAAGCATATTGCTTCAGGTCATATACATTTTATTATGAAACTTTAAACAAATCACTTCCTGGTTGCAAATTGCAGAAATAATATTTCTAACTTGAAAAACAGTACTTTGAAAAAGGAGAGATGACACAAACTCACTTTTTGGAGAATGATTCCGACGAATTACAATATAAATATAGCAGTTCAACCTTAAAACAAAGCCTTCCCACTCACATTTCCATTACCAGTTCCTTCCTGCTTCTCCACCAACCAAACAGCAAACCAACACAGAGGATGGAGGAAAAGAATGCAAAATGTCAATAGACTCTGAAGAGAAAGTTTCGCAAATCACAATCACAATGTTAATTTATTACACGTACGTGCAAGCAGCAACAGCCTTATGCACTATGCTGTGTTAACCATACATACGTGGTATGTAATGTACGTAGTCCATGTGATTTCGCAATCTCCCACCGCCATTTCCCTTGCATTGGCTAAAACGATATTGGAACTAAATTAAGTTAAGACGAAATATTACCTTTGGAAATTCGTTGAGATGAGTCCGCTATTCAGAATGGAATTGCTATTCACAAAAATGATGAAATTTCGTAATTCCGGGCTGTAATGTGTCTGTCACTGATTTCCCCCGACGTGTACAATGTTTGCAGGGAGAGATGGGACGGAAGAATGAAGTGGGGGTTTGTTTCCTCCTTCCTCAATCATTTCAAATCTTGCGTCATCCACGGCGAAAGTTGAGCAATTCCCGGCCCACCAACTTCTGCTCTCTGTGCCAATCCGCTCAACTACGTCGCCATTGGAATTATGTACATTTTAGGATTGTAGAGGGGGACTCTGTTCCTTGTGCAAAAATTAGACGCCGAAGCAAATCTAGCCGCCTTTGTCCTTGCTTAGTACTCAAATTTATGGCTTAGTAGATATTTGCGCTGCAGATTTACCAAAAGTATGATCATTGTTTTTATGTTTTTCCAAAATATCCACCTCAAGCATGAAAGAATAGGTATTTTTAAATATGCGTAGCTATTGAATTCTGAAGCAACATGATTTTTATAATATTAAGTTACTATGCTACTCTTGCCTTGTGCAAAAAAAAACATGCTGTACAGTGAAATGTGCATTTGCACATTTATTACAAACATATTTTTTGCGTTCATACAAATAATTAGGACCATAATAGCCTAAATAACGTTAACGTATTCCATGCATCTTGTATCTTAAGAACCTGGAATGACTACATTAGGATGAAATTTTTGACTTTTGAGAAAAAGAAGAGTAAGGAAAAACATGTTGCTGGGGGCTCCGTACATACGTGGATCAATCACAGTCGGATGGATCCCCAGAATTCTGGAAATGATGTTAACCGAAGCGTGGCTCCCAATTCTTTCCTGTGTAGTGTATCCATTATCCCTACATATTTTGAAGCTCCCAAGATGTGTTTTTTACACCTCATCACACCCACATACGTAGACAGACGAACATTATCTGGATGCATGGTCGTGGGGTTAAATCCTATTAACGGATTCGGAGTCAAGTTATGTAAAAGTCGTAGGGTGCCCTCCTCCGAAGCTTCATTGGAAATTGACATGGGCTTTTGACACGAACTCCTTCATTTCTTCCCCGAATTCCCTATTTTCATGCAAATTTCCCAACCCACACATTGTCATTTTGAGGTAAAACAATGGTTGTAATCCAATACCAATTCCCTTGCACTACGGCCCAGCAATCTGCAAATTGCTGTCCACAACACTACTCCCACAGACGGTTCTAAAATCCTACGCGTTTCTTCTAAAAAATCAAGTTGCAAATTGCAAATGTAATGTATACGGGAAACACATGCAGATATGTGCAGATATGTTACTTGGAAGGTATAAATGTCGCCTTCGTCAGACAATCCTTATCAAAAATCAAAATGCCAGCCTCTTTTTTTACCCAGCCAGAATTTCACTTGTGACCTTTTCCACTTTTAAACGCCTGGAGATCTCCACCACGCCTTTTTGAAGGGATCACTATTCACTACTCATAATTGTGGCGTGGTCTCCAAGTGTTTTTGAGAACCACCAATCAGAATTGAGTTAAAGTATACGACTGGTGTAGTACTATGTTCTTTAGTAGCTGTGCTAATTTTTAATGACATTTTTTAAAATTAAAAATGCATGCCGCCTTGACATGGATTTTACATTTAAATAACTTTTAATTATGAAAAAGTAAGACCCCCTCGAACATAGTAAGTGCAGTAATAGTTTAACAATTTTTACAGATTTGATTGACTTTAACTAGGATCGTCATTATCAGCTAAAGTCAAGTCGTGCGCGGCAGCAAGCCACTTGACATTAAAATCCTTAAAACCCCTTCCTTGCAGTTTAATAGTTTTCTGTACTTTTATATGAATTTGAGGGCCGGGCTTAGCGTCTGGTGAGTCAATTATCTGACAGAAGCATAAAAAATCAGAAGGGCTGTCAGATAACGACAACGACTCAATATAATTCTATGTCATATACTTTGCCATGTTATGTTATGCTGAAGCAGAGCAGAGCAATGCAGCACATTCAGTAAGGAAGTCGGATATACAGTATATATATCAAAGTATTTGTTTATCACCAGTAGATAAACTAAATCTCTTTTCAAGCATTTTTGGTTAGTTAACGTGGTGTTTTGATTGGTTTTTTTGTTCAGTCATTATCTGTACCATCATTTCTCAACACACGACGTGTCCCCTCCTGTGTCCAACTCAAAATACTCAAACGTAGAATATCCAAATACTCAATCCTATTTAGTTTAAACTGTCAAAATCTTGCGTATGTGTTTGTGAACGTTGTTAGCTGTACATTGTATAAACCTAATTTCTACTACTGTTCTTCAAATTTGTGAAATATAATCATTGGTAAGTAAATTCCAAAAGTAGTTTAATCAATTTCAATTTTAATTAGCACAAACTAATTATCTTAATGCACATTTACATTAACACACAGGCGCATGCTCACATGCCACATACAGTGTACACATCACGTACACAAACATTGCAAAAATCCATGTATGCATCATGTCCAAAGCCACCAAAATATTGCAAAATCCCGGAACTTCCTTCCCAGGGCAGAACTTGATCCCAAATCCTAGATTCTCACCCCATGCAGCAATCCTGTACCTGACCTGACCTGGACGAGCCTAACGCGACCTCTTAATACAATTACACCACCTTCCTCACACGCAGATTTGTCTCAGTCTCCGCTGCATTCGCATCTTAAGACCCAAAAATTAGGTCATCCACCCCTATTGTGCTTTACCCACCTCTTAATATTCACTTTTCACTAATAGCCATAGCGAATCCCACATGGTACATTCTACATTGTACATGTTAATGTGCATTTGCTTGCCGTGCAGTGCAGAATTTTTGCATATACCCAACGCACCCCCTCCCCTGCACACGGAAACTGGCGTCGTCGTCATAAATTCGCACCGTACGTACATACACGTACGTACGCACGCACCTCCGTTAATTAACTACCTGTCTTTGTCTTGGTGGGTTATATAATTAAAAATCCACAGCATAATACACACAATACATAACACTGCACCAGCATAGCAGCAGCATGGGAT
This sequence comes from Orthonychiurus folsomi, assembly GCA_036851895.1. NCBI lineage: Eukaryota > Metazoa > Arthropoda > Collembola > Poduromorpha > Onychiuridae > Orthonychiurus > Orthonychiurus folsomi. The sequence continues at coordinate 18,316 of JAAXYW010001207.1, forward strand.
GGCATAACGGGACGGACGACGGACGACGGGGTGAGTTTGTGGCCCAAATCCATGCATGGTATGGGATAACATAGCGTGGCATAGCATCCGCATCCGCATCCTATGGAATAGCATGGGAAAACAAGGCAGGCAGGCACGGCAGTCAGTCGCCGTCGGATTTTGGTGGGGAAGCATGGGGCGGCGGAGCAATGGGAATAAATATATTGCAAAGTATTACATCAACTTTCTCTCATTTGAGACTTGGACGCCGTCCGTGTCTGTTGGATAATCGCTGTTGCTCCTTCTTCCTGAAAGGGAAACCCCAACACATAACCTACTTGCATAATACAAAAAGAGTTGTTTACTTTTATTCAGTTCTTCAAGGAAAAGGAAAAAATTAGGAGAGGGATTCATTTTAGTGTGAGTGATTTTTTTTTTTGTGAATTTCTGTATTTTTCAGAAAGGAAAATTACAGAAAAAGTGACGGAGGAACGGAGATTTGGAAAAGTGACAAGTGAATGGGATTTAAAAAGGTGCGGCAGGCAGTACAGAAAGATTCCGGAAGTGAAGGCGGCCCCCTGATTGGTTGACTTTAACGAACAAGGAGCGAAGGCAGTGAATATTTATTTGTGACCGGGTGTCTTCCGTGTGTGGGTTTTTTAACGTGCGGAAGTGAGTGGAGGACACTTTTTTACAAAATTTTGACGGGTGACGGATTTAGTTTTGAATTGATGGATTAAATTCCCCGCGGTGGATTTGTTGCCTCCAATGGCCTCCTCTCCACAAATGTATGACAACGGGCTGGAGCATTTGAAAAAAGCCGCCCTCACCGTCAAAGTCCGCTCCTTCCTTCATGGCGGGGGTGGGAATGGGGAAGGGATTGACCCCACGGATCTGGACAATCCAGAATTGTCCCTTGACCTCCAGTCTCTCATCGATGATCCAAATTTTGAGGTCGGAGAGGGATTATTTCCGGAACTCCTTCAAGAAAAATTAATGTCGGCTCCAAAACTCCTTCAAATGGGCGGGAACGGTGGGGATCCATCCCATTTCTCTGTTCGAATTCACAACGGCAACGGTCACCAGAACTCAAATGGGGGCGGGAATCCAAATCATTATTTGAATCGAAATCCTTTGGCATACATGCCTCAGCCGGTCCACGGCGGTTCCAGCTTCAACAACAATAACGGCCAACAACAGCAGCAACACGCCGCGGAAAATGGGATCCACGTCAAACAAGAGCCGGACGTTCATCGCCTGGATTTCAACGGGAATGCGGTCAGCAGTTCTGACCTGACGGGGTCAGGGTCCGGGTCATCCGCCTCATATGGTTCATACTCCAATCCCTTGTCAAATGTGACCTCCCCCTCCTCCAGCTCCAATGGGAGTCAAAGTCAAGGCTATTCCCCGAATGCATACATAGGTCACCATCATTTGACTCCGACGACCTTACCTGGTGGGGAATTGATCAAAAATGGCGGGAATGGACTTTCCTTCAATGGGAAGGGTCTCCATGGACATGGTCACCATTCCCACGGCCACGGTCATCATCATCACAAAAAACTAAAGAATGTGGACAAGGCGAGTGACGAGTACAAGAGACGAAGGGAAAGGAATAATATTGCTGTAAGGAAATCTCGGGAGAAGGCAAAGATCCGAAGTCGGGAGACGGAGGAAAGGGTCAAAATTTTGGCGAAGGAGAATGAGCGCCTTCAGAAGAAAATCGAGCTTCTGAGTGAGGAACTCACTTTTTTGAGGTCATTCTTCTCAAATGTGGGTGGTCTACCGGAGCAAATTCATCGGGAGTTTAACAAACACTTGGAAACCTTCCAGCATCACCACGTCCAGAATCCTATCCAGTAAGTAACCAGTTTAGTTTACGTTTGGGTGGTTAAAGTTTGAGGGGAAGAATCATTTTCCTTAAGATTTGATGATTTGGATAAAGTTTTAGAGTTTGGGGCAAGTTGAGACATTTTACAGCTTTCCCGTGCAGTTTGATTATTTTCATAACCCGTTTTTCACAAGACTGATTAATTTACCAGGGAAGTGACGTTTTAGTATTTTATTCATATTTGGGGCATTATGAGACATTTTTTAAGGTTTGAGTTTTTTTTATAATTTTGACCAAATCTGATGTTTTACGAAGGAAATTTGCTAGAACCTTGCATTTTTATACAATTTGGGACAAAATGTGATGACACTTAGCAAGATTATTGTGTTCTTCAAAATATTTGGATAGGCTGGCTGCTTAATTCGACATTGTATTTGGATAAATTAACAAACCGCTGTGTCTCTTTGCAGTTTACAGTGATTTGCTGGCTTAATCTCGGGTTGAGGAGGAATGGGCAAGGAAGGAGAATCCCACACTGCCCCAACGTGACGTACATACCTACGTTCCCCTCCCCCTCCCCCATGCCCCTCCTCCAATTCCAAAAACCAAAATACAAATTAACTAACAAATACCTAAGATCCACACCTAAATCGCACTAAAAAGCATAAGACGAAGTGTAAATACTTAATCAAATGTAAATTTAACATCCCTCGTACCCTTGCCCTGCCCCTTTTTAAACTGCACCCTTAAAATGGCGGGATATGGCGTGACCGCTGCTGCCCCGGAGAACAAAATCGGACAAAGTGGAAACGCGCATGCCCATCCACTACATACGTGACGTCATCCTTCATCCTCCTCATGGTGTAATTTTGAATTGTTGTTTAATTAAGGCGCTTTATTATAAAAACAACCCCTCCCCCTGGAACGTTGAGCGTTTTATGTATCGGACGAGGCGAGGCGCGGGAATTTGAATTGACCCGCCGAGCCGCCGCCAAGGAGTGTCGCATTGGTTCCGGAAAGGATTCCATGCTCATCTGTGATAATCATCCCTTCAATTTAATTAAATTGTATAGGATTAGCATGTAAATATTTACATTTAGTTAAACTAGCCCCGCCCCCTTTTAATTTTTGTAGGCGCACTTACTTCTCCATGCATTCCTTTCCCATTGTGGCCCGCCCATTCACGGAGTACCTTGACGAAATACAATTTATATTTTACAATTATACAACTACTTTATTTCAAAATGAATTATATTTTGTTTATTTTTTGAAATCTCCCGCCCCCAGCCCCCGCCTCCCTGCTGGCACTGGCACGGCTCCCGAAGGGCAGCCCCGCCCCCTTGATTTTGTTTTTCTAAACTTTGTACGTATTCCTTCCACTTACGAATGCCAGTAATTTTGATCGAACTTAATCTTATCTTAATTCCCCGCCCCGAACCCCCCTAGGAATTTATAAGTATTTAAATGTACTAATTAAGTATTTAATTAACTTAATTAATGCTATTTACCTTCCTTTTTGCTGCTGGCTGTACACGAATGCATCGCACCCATTACTTTTTTGAATGCGACGCCAAATCTTACAATTTGAATACTGCGCCTGCGTAAATGCGTATATTTATTTAGTCATGAATCTAATGAAAAAATTAATTAAGATATTATTAATTAATTAATTAAAATAAGTTTGTGTACTCCACGTCTCCGCTACCCACAAATTTTATTTTCTACCCAACCCCTCCCCCCAAGAAATGAGTCATCCTTTAATGTGTAGTATGCATTTGCATGTGCAGAAAGTGCATAGATAATTATAGCTAGGAATGCGGGCGCGTGCTACGCATGCGTGAACTTGTAGTACTTTTGAACCCTTTGATCTTTTGGTGAAGTAATTAGTCAATCTTTAATTAAAATACAACTACAATTAATTAACTGTGCTTGCTTTAGAGTTATAAGTGTCACACCCGAAAGATATTCAACACACAAGTGGGGGTTGCGCATGCGCAGCGCAGAGGAAGAAGGCGCGAAATGAAGGAATTTCCCCCCACTGTGTGAATATAGTAGAAACAAATATTTTTGAAATATAAAAATCCTTATTATTTGTATTAAATTCTGTGTGTGTGTTCGTTCGTAAGTTGGGCCGATGTAAGTAGCACGGCGCATGCGCAGAAGCTAAACATCACGCGTGCGTCCGTTGTAATGTTGTGGAGTCGCCCAATTTTAGATTGTATTATGTAATTCTTGTGGCTAATAAACACAAACACACCTGTCTATTTGAATCAAATTTATTGCACAATTATTTATTATTGCATACATCAACTACATTATACATTTTATTGCAAATTACAAATTATTATTACTTTTTAACAACCAAAATTTTGTCCAACTTTGTCCTTGTGTTTTACATACATATAAAAACATACTGCGTACGCGTATTTGCAATATTCCATCATTTAATAGCCAATTGGTTCATAAATTCCACCTGGAAATGCATATCTCATCAAAACGTGTTGTGATTGGCCAATTGACAACAATCTATTTGAATCCTAAAAATGTGACCTTCGGGGTCTAATTTTGACAGCGCACGCGCACGTACGACGCGGCGGAGGCCAGGGTCACCCTATAACGCAACGCAACATAACGGAGGATTGACATTGCTGAATAAATATTATTTAGACAAGCGCATGCGCAATGCCTAATACCTGCCAGTAATAGATTTAATTTAATTTTAACGATCTCAGCACATTAGTTAATATGGGATTAGCATCACTACCACGCCATTCAAATAACATTATGTATTTGTGAATTTGACCTCCCAAAATCAAGGCTAAAAGCAAAGCAAAATACACACATTAAATGGACAAAGATGTTCTTTCATTAAATTAAATGATTTTGATGAATGAAAGATTTATGAACGACGAACGAGAAAATATGTAGAATAAATCCTCTGGAAAATTCTGCGTCCCGCCGCCCTCAGGCCAATAGCCACGGCGGCACGTGGCCCCACCTTATTTTTCGACGAGATTTTGCTGAGCCTGAGCCTGCGTATGTGGATTCAAATCGAGTAAACAAGATTATTTATGATAAATATAAGTCTGTTAATATTATTGGTCTTAATTTGTCAAAATGGCGACGGAGATAATGAATGGAACACAATTTCCACTACTACGGCGTCGTGGATGCGACGCAACGCCATGCGCATGCGCGGAACTATCGTACGCGCACCGCACGCGCGCAGCTGTAGGTACTCGTTTATGGAATTTTGAATTCAAAATTTTGCATGTTGATTTTGTTATATTCGTATTTTCGGTCATCTTGTTTAGACGCTGGTGATATAGCGGCTTATGTAAATTAGAGCAATTAAAGGATTTATTTTGTGACACGTGACGTGAATCGACATCTGGAGATTACGTGGATTAGTAAGGTGTGGTGGCTTTAGGTCATGCTTGACGCTGATTGGTCGAGAGGGAAGGTGTGATGACATCACATGACATGACCGACCAATTTGATTTTGAGTGTTTTTTATGAGAAATAATGCAGAAATTCCAAAAACCAACAGAAATTATAACAAATATTTTGCTTGTAGGAGTTTGCTAGCATTAGCATTAGAATTTCCCAACTTCCTTATGGCAGCCAACACACAAAATATTCAAATCCCAAATGGCCAGTGTACATTACAATT
>JAAXYW010001208.1:0-23795 GCA_036851895.1 Orthonychiurus folsomi
AACCCGGCCCGGCCATTCCGTTGAAGTACGCGTTGATGTTCTTCCCCGCGTTTAGTAACGGGATTACGAACTAACGGCAAACTATTACCATCTTATCCAGGCCAAAGGCCCCCTGTCTTCCATTTTAGGTTCACGTTCTTACGAATGTAATCTCAAACCCCTTACTTTTACCAGAACTACGAAGGGTTGGCTAGATACTGAATAATGAAACCGGCAGCGATTAGCCCGGCCATTTTCATTTCAATTCAATCACGAAAAGTCTAACCCTCCGCCTTTCTTTATATCCTAACCTCAAAGCTAACAACACCGTGACAACGTGGTAAAAACATGTTACGCACTTTTACAAGCAAAATTCTTGCATACTTTTGGGGTTTGGTTAGCATTTAGCGACAAACATAGTAATTAAAAATTGTAATACAAGTTTTTGAAATTTCCTTGTCCAAAATTATGTATAGTCAAAAGCAACGGAAAGCCTTACCACCTGAGCCTGAACGCTGCAAAAAACTTTAAAACAGCTTTGGCACACTTTTCAATGAAAGTTTTACCCTTGGCTGAATAAGACCTTAAACCCTGGAAGCTTGGGTTAAACAAATTAAAAAAGACAAAAGCCTCGCCATGTTCCACTATTTACGATGCTTAGCACACTCTTCTTCCTGATGTTGATGGCGTCTTTTGTGTATTTGCATGTAAGCCCCTTGCAATCCAATGACCCACAATGGGATGAATGGGAAGTGTTGTGGGTGAAAGTTTCTCGGAATTTGCATATTTTAGCCTCCTTTTAAATTCATTACGCAAGTTTTGGTGCCTTCGGCTCCAAGAAACCCTGTTTCTGTGTGATATACATGTGCCCATAATGAGCAGGAGGTGCGGGATTTAGAGCTATTTTCATCTTAATCTGAAACTTTTGGAAACAAAAAACCATTCCAATGCAAACCATAAATGAGCGCAAATGAATATTATTTTTCTTTGGAAGTTGACATAAAAGTCAAATAAGATTGGAGCGGGTTTTGAAAGTTCTAAAGTAATGCGGTATGTTTTCCAGGAAAGACATATGAGAAGGAGAAAGAAAAGTTTGGAAAGTAAATTATTTCTGGGAACTTGACTTTCAATTTCATTTCAAATTCGAGTTTGACGTCTTTGGAGGATACGTGGTTTGGAGCTCTCAAAACTATTCCCTTTTTCCAAAATATTCCTCTGTTTCAACAACTTCAAAGAATTCCATATTAAGCAACAGTGGGATTTCTCAATTGTATCAAAAGATTTCTGATTATTTTGGAAAATTCCTCACAGGAAAGGATGTAGATGTAATTTGTAGAAATAACTTACTCAAATAGCAGGGAAATGGGTACTTTGACAGAGGCTTAAGGCTATAAGTTAAAACTGAGGAAAGGAAACTTCACCTAGGCTAGTGCTAGACTAAGACGCGCACGTATGAGTAATATGGGAAACGCAGTAAAAGTTTGATTTCGGGTCAATTGTTTCTGGCTTTCCCTCACCGGATTACATTTGTTCTTCCTTTCTTTGCCATTTTGGTTGTCTCGCAGGCCCTTTCTTTCTTTTACACGGAATTCCTCAGGGAAAATTTTACTTTCACAAGTTGTGCGGGACTCGAAAAAAGAGGAGAGTGGAGAAAGCGGAGATTCTTCCCATGAAAACTACTTACATTCCACTGTGATTGGTCCCCCTCATCTCCTTCGCCTCTCAGAAATATTAACTTTAGCAACAACTTCCTTCGTAACCCTGAAAAAAAACTGCTCTAGAAAAGCAGCAGCAGCACACTACAGTCCATACACAGATACTACGAAATGATTTAGAATGGGTACGAGTAAATGCAACAACGTACTGGGATTCCTCAAGGGTGAAACAGGCTTAAGGGCATGCCGACCATCCAAGATCGTACAAGGAATACATATAAAACAAAATGCTGAATGCAATTTAAGATTTTATTCTATGTGAGGAGTCCAGTCTAACCGAGCGTGAAAAAACAAAAGTAGTCCCCGTCCCTCTTCAAAGATAATAATTTATGGCTCAATACTTTCCAACCTTTCTAAAACCCCGGCAGTGGGCGTAAAAAGAGTTTGGGGAATTCTCGAAATACTAAGAAGCCTCCCAAAAATAATCCTCAAGACTGTTTTCTTGGCAAGACAGAAACGGTGACCGTAAAAAACCCGCATTTTAGTTACTTTCACCAAAACCCACACTGTTATGCTTGTTATAGCATTCATAACATCATGTAACTATTGTGTTCTGAAATATTACAATTGTAGTACAAATAGTTCAACCAAATATTCTTAAAAGAACATTAAACTGCGAGTGTGTAATACTTTTATCGGGGATTAGAAAAAAACGCAATAAAACCACAACCAGGAAATCCAGGAATCAATAACCACAGATTTTGGAAACGACTCGTCTTATATTCTCAAAAGAACATTAAACTGCGAGTGTGTAATACTTTTATCGGGGATTAGAAAAAAACGCAATAAAACCACAACCAGCAAATCCAGGAATCAATAACCACAGATTTTGGAAACGACTCGTCTTTATGTGAACATTAAACTGTTTTAACGATCAGAGTGGTCATCGTGTCCAACCCTTTCGTGAACAAGGAGGCGTGTGTTGAGAGGCTTCCCTCACTATTTTCTAGAACCCGGGAAACAAATAATGGACGGGGCCTGACACGGGTACATAGGACTTGCTTGTACATAAAATTGGCAAGTTCTATTTGAAGTAGAGTAATTTCCTGGCTTCCAACCCCCAAAGCTCTACTGTCATATGGCTTACGGCCGTTTTTAGGTCTAGCTACGCAAAATAGTGTAACTGAAACGGGAAACTGAATGCACTCTCATTCTACGAGTGTACTATGCATGCACAAAAGTCTTTGACGTGTGCCTGGAAGGTATGTTGAGACTTTTAAGTGGCTTCCCTTATTTGCAGACGCTTTATGTTGTATTATATGGTTATACAGTATGGTGTAGGACTGTATTTTTATACGTGTTATTTATTTATGAGCGAACATCACTTCAAATTTAGTTTGCTAAATCCTCATCCGAGTAAATTTACTTTCTATGCAAGTAGACGCACTACAATAGTTTTTACTTAAAGGAAAACCTAGGCTACTTCAAGTGCCTTACTATTTTGAAACTTCATATTTGTTTTAAATAAAACATTGATACTCACAATACATACCAGAAAATGAATAAAGTCAACTAAAAACTTTTCAATTTTTGTACAAAGTATAAGTCGCAAGGTACGCTTTCCCTAGTGCGGCTGCGGACCACAGGTTTACAATATCTGCTCACAGAAATCTGCAGCAAAGTGCATGATGTGCGAAATAAGCCATGCACACGCTGGCTGATGCATGATTTGAATTACAATCTAATAAAACATATCGATATTCTCACTTCAGTGAGCCCTCACCATCACACCCCTTCGGGCATGCCCGAAGGGATAAAATCAAGTCAGATTCCATCCAGAGGTTCTCCCACGCTTTTAGGAAATTACTACCAAAAATATAAATCCAAGTGTCTGTCACACACACTTTATGGTAGACCTCCACTTCCAGCAATACATAAATCAATATAAAAAGTATTTTGCAAATTGGCCCTCCCCATAGCGCAGCGCCAGAAAAGATATATTTCAGCAAGTTACGAGGTATCCACGTAGGAGAGCCCACCAAACTGCCTCGGGTTGCTAACCTAATAATAATAAACTTCAGAGATCCATTTCAATTTGGAAGGTGAAGGTAAGTTGGAGGATGTAGCGGTAAGCTGATAGATTTTTGATGTCTTTCACTTGCTGGGTGGTCGGTGTCATCTTTCCAGTTTCCTTCACTTTCGTCTCAAATTGTGATAAGATATTTGCCAAGGATAGCTAAAGTAATGGGTATGACAGGCTGACATCTGGCATGGGGCACCGTGGCTGGACACGGGAGACGGAGAAAAGAGATTATGGGAAAGATTGGATTTCGCCATGTTGAGATAAGGGAGGGAATAGTCCGCAGACAGAATCCCAATTTGATTCAAGGAAACTGGGATCCATTCTATAGCATTGTGTACTGAAGTCACTCCCTTCAGTGAATGATATGTTCAAATCACTGGATTTGTGTGCAAATTCAAAGGCACACAACAGGGAGTCCTATGCAATGCAAAAGGAACTTGGAATATGAAATATTGACTGAATTCCTAGCTTTACAATACGGAGAAGACCTATTTGTCATAAAGAAGATTGGGTTTACTGTTTACGCAAGATTCTAAAAGACAGGTCCCTATTTACGAGCTTTCATATTAGCATTGGGTTTCAGTTTCATATTTACATTGTGGTGTTTATTTAAACAATCAATCAAGTGTCTAATAACAAAGGAACATAATTTAATATAAATTCTCTGTTGTTTGCTTTATTTTCAAGAGATTTAAGAAAAAATCATTGCTGAATTTTCCAAAACCAGGAAAATAAGTGAGAAATGTTCGTCGTAAATAAAATTAGTTTAATTTTAATACCCAAGTAAGTGTACAAACAACCTTAGGTGGGAGATCCTCCCACAAGTTTCGTTTCACGCCCTACATAATTGAAACTGTCTTCATAATGTGCTCAAAACTTGAGAAAACCTATGAATATTCAAAGTTGCATTTTAATTTTATGAAGCCAAAAGTTTCAAAGTTTTACAGGCTGGGTTCAAACTTGGAAGTCAATTAATTACTTGGCACACCGGAACGGATGCATTCAAGGAATTCCCACTTTCCGTCGCGGCGCGGCCCATATTTTCTCCTGAGAAACCTGCCTGCCTCCCTTCTCTACTACTTACATACCTGTTCATCTTAACATTTCTCTCCGTCAAATAACAATACTCTTTAATCAGTCTAATTCCATCCATAAGCTCCGACGGCCTCAGCATATCAAAGCAATTTATCTTCATTCCACTACAGTGAACCACAGATGGAATGAAGGGGAGAAAGTTGGGGCGGAGGCAAAGGAAATTCAAAGTCTCGCGCCAGACCGTCACAAAAGCCAAGAACAAGAATTTATCTTATTCAAAACCAAGCCAACTTGTTTGAAAAGACCTTACAAATTGGATGTGATCTGGAGCGTGCGTAATGGTAAAAAGTAAACCCGTAATTGGAGTATTGGAGCTTTGGGAGGAACTTTAAAGAATTTACGAGCGGAATTCTTAAGTAATGTTCAAGACGGAATGTCCCTCTTGAGAAAGTTGCATGGCCGTCGTAATTGCCTTTTGTTAACTTTCTAGCTCAATTACAGCTATTACGTCTACGTGGCTAGCATGCTTTGGAGTCTGAACCACTAGGGACGGGGCGATATTAAGCATGACATTGTAAATAAAAAATTGATTTATTCATCATCAAATTCCAAAAAGTTCCAGCGAAAAAAGCAGAAAACAAAAAGAAATTTAACAATTGTACAGTGCGTCATCAGTAAAAATAATTTTAACCTTTAACGCACATGTACTTTTTACTGGAAATATCAAATTCTTATATTTTTCATTAAAATTTCACTATACACAGCATTGAACGCTCAAAACTTTATTTGAAGTTCTTGTCATCAAACATCCAATACAAATTTCTGCTTGGATAATAAAAAATCTCATTCCTTTCTCTTTCAAGCCTAGGAATTTGAAATGTAAGATTTATGACTGATCAAATTAGCTTTGTGCCCCCCAAGAAAGAACTTTGACAGAGTAATGAACAACGGAGCGAAGTATTTGACTTTCCGGTCGCAAATCAAAATGTAGTTCCACGGACGGACGCACGAAGAAAGTTTTGTAGCTCCGCTCCATCAAAGAAAAAACTCGTCATACTAGTTACACCTCCCTCCCATCCCCATGCCATGCCAGTCCCAGTCAAGTGGATAAAGAAGAAAAGTCAGAGAGAGAATTGAATAATTAATAAAACAACACCTCCTCCCTCCTCCAAAAAACCTGACACATTGTAGGGTGGAATTTTGTCGGTTGTGTTAGGATAAGTGCTCTCCCATGATTAATCGATAATCGGCTGGGTGGCCCAATGCCATGCCATACCTCGACAAGTGACGATCAACTCGCAAATCCGTCCAAATGGGCAAAGGAATTTAGTTGAAGTGAATGGGTGTCAGCTTACAGTATGGGGCAGTCACCGATCCGCCGTGCGTGCGTGGGTGTGAAACAACTCAAATTAAGTTGGAAAACTTTACACGTAAAAGATTTCCACGTTCGTCGTTGTAGAACGACTTGAGGAGAGACTGGAAATGTCTTTCTTAGTTTCCTAACCTGCAAATTATTATGCTCACATTTTCCAAAGGGCGGAAGGAAAAGAACTTTCCCCGCAACTCTTGAGAGAAATACATTTCAAGTAATGAGAATGTCTCCATTTTCACGACGGGTTAGGTTAGGTGTGGAAGTCCCCGTCCAAGGAACTTTTCACTTCCAACGCGTTTCCTGTCTAACTTCTCATCAATTGCATCTGCCTTACGATAGAACACCCCTTCAGTTGGCAGCTGACTGAATTTAATTAATTAATGTGACTTCATTCTGGCATTATTTCAAAATACGCGGGACGAAGGATTCTGGAGACCTCCCTGCCTGCCATTCTACTAACTTATAGTTTTCCGGGTGTAAGGTCTATTCATACGTGAAATCCCAATCTGTCGCCTCCAACCATCTGGGAATTGTACTAACGCTATTCTTAAGGAATCCGGACTTATCTCTGGATTTTACTAGACAAGAAATAATTTTGCAATGTTTGGAATACAAATCCGTGGATCATGAATAAATATAAAACTATGAAACAAGGCTAGTACAGTGTTGTAATCGGGATTACATAGTAAGCTTAGCTAAGTTTACTTCAATGAAACGTAAATTACAATGTCGTAGTAATACGTCGTGGTAAATTTCATCTACTCTAAATCTATATGCATTATGTACACATTGTTTGTAGACATAAGCATAAACTGAAATTAAAAACTGTCGAGCCGACTGAAGCCCGTACGCAAAATTCCTCACAATTCAAATTAATTTTCTGCATTCTGTATGTACTAGACATAATTGGAATTGATCAGCCCTTCCTTTCCTTCCCTCAAAATCCGTGGATGTGAATGACTGGCCCAAATGACTGGCCCAGCATTTTAATTACTCCGCGTGCTCGTAGAATTGAAATACACATTATTCTCATTACCTTCTGCCTTTGCCTTTCCACAGCACAGATGCAAATGAGGGGAATTGAAATGGAAGGAGTTGAGTGGAGGGAATGGATCCAACGTACGTTACGTAACGCAAGGAACGTGGCTGGAATTGGGCAGAGCTATTTACGTTGGAATTCTTTTGGGACATGAGTTACTGGATTCCTGGAAGGTGGTGGGGGGAAAAGTGTGAATGAGTTTAGAATGTAATGGTGAGGACACATTCAAAGCCACAGTCAAAACTGAGGCTTGGTTTCTGAGGCTTGGCTTTGTTCAATGTTTTTACGTGTAGATGAGAAATGTGCTATGTGTTACCCATAAGAAAAATACGTACGTTTTTTCCGGATCAAAGTACTAGGATTATACGGAATAAGGAAGAGTGCACAGTAAAAAAAAAGAGGACTTTCACTTAAGGAAAATCCAATGAAGGGCAAGAAAACGAAATGAATCGGAAGGACGGACGACGCAAGAAGGACTGACAGTGGAAAAAATGGAGGGGGGCGTCTGAGTTCCACCCATTTACACTCTCATTTGACAGGATTTCTGGATATTAAAAACAGTGGTGCTTCAAAGAAGAATGCTTTTCTCTTTCATTCTCGACGGACCTAAGTAATTGAAAATGTATCATCATTCTCATTAGAAGCAAGACACATGCGATGAGAGGATCATTAATCCTATACCTACAAAAGCATTTTTTTTCTCCTCAAACCCTATTCTTTGCTTCACACAAATTAAATCCGAGTCTTTTTTTTTGCACGTTTGTGAGCAGGCGATGGCCGGGGTGGTGCGGAAAATCCTTCCTCTAAATGTGTTTGCTCAGAGAAGAATAAAGAAAAGAAGCTATTGCAGCATGCACATATGGATGTACAAAAAGATTCGGATCCCAGCTCAAATACCTGACTTCAATTGAAATTCCAAAAGCTTGAGAACATTGCATGGGAACGTGACAAAATGCCAATAATTCCTAATAAGATTCTGATTAAAAAGTGCACGCACGCTCTGATTTCCGTTGTTGGAATGCCATGCGTGCATGGGAAGGAAATAAAATAAGATTTACTTCCGGAGAGTCATTCCGAACCACCCGGGACAATAATTTGAAAGGCTTGAAATAAATGAAGTCATTTAGATTCCGCCAAGAAAAGCACTTGAGATGACTCGAATCGTCTCTGGTGTCCTTACTAATGGATTCTCTGAAAATACAATAAGGCAAAAAAAAACACTTGTTCTGAAAAAGTTATCTAAACTGTTCGTTTCCTGTATAAGTGGCGATAAGTAATATTCCGCATTTTACGTGTAAGTTACTAATTTATATAAAGTTTTGGGTGATTTATAATTTATCGGTATTTCCTATTCGTATTTTTGGTTCCTATTCAGAGGAATAACAAATTTTTTGCGTGGCAAGTGTAACAATTTGCCACACACGTTTTTATTCTACTGGCCTTAATAAAGGCAAAGTCCAAGTTCAAGCAAATGGATTAATAAAATAATCATTCTTTACTTTTAGCTCGGACAAATAAAGTAGCAAAAAGTCACTGTGTCTTTTTTGCACTACTGTGAGCATCGAGTTTTTTACGCTGGTATATTATAGCCTGGAAGCCTGCTAGATATCGGACTCGCAACCCGCAGCTCACTTTATTTCACCGAACGGCTGTTGAAGCTCAACAAATACCCACATTCCATGTGATATCATCGAAGAGTACATATAAAATGAATTAAATCTAAATTGAGGAGAACCCAGCTGTTTTATTTCATACCCTAAAGAAACAGGCAAGTCAAAATCGTCATTATTATCATGGCCATACCGGGACAATAGATTACTACACTGTGTTCTGCCCCACAAATATGTACCCATAAATAATTCTGGCTCATTAGTTTGCATGAACAGGACCATTGAGTGTAGTCGATTGTAAATTTCCAACATGCGGTAAAATACGTGAGTTAAAATTCCAACTTACCTCTACTAAATTGACTAGAGTTGCTGATAACCCGCTCAGCACTCCTCCTCGCCGTCAAGAAGAACTCTGAAGCATTTGTCAAGTAATTGTATTCCAGGGCCAAGTCCTTCACAAGGATTGCATTTCCCTCGGGCAGTCGATGGGCAAAAGGGCAGAAGAGCTTATAACTTTTGTACTCAAGTCCATCATAGCAATTCCCAGCCGCGAATATATTATCCGCAAATTCAATGATGGAAAGGAGACTCGCATGGAGCAAGTACTCCGACTCCATCACCCTTGGAGCATATTTCCAAAGTCTTGTGAGCATATTGGCTCGATTGACAGCCACTTCTGCCTCCAAACGAAATCTGTCTTGAGCATAGCGGTCCACAACCCCTTGGCCCAGCGTGAGGTTAACCCCAGCCGTGCAGTTCTCTGATGTTTTCTCCTCTTCAATAATCCTAAGGAAATTCGTCAGAATGTCCATCTCTTTGTTATCCTCCATCTCAGATGTCGGTGGGATGTCGGGATCAGAGGATTCAGGGTTTCCGGAACCACTAGGGTTTGGGTCATCGTACACGCTTTCATCCTCCTCGACATTTTCTCCGTTATCATGGAAAGTTGGGAAGATTCCAGGGACGAGGATAGGGGATTCTGAGGGATCTGGCCCATTTCCACCTTCCCCATAACCATAGTCTTCAAAATTTTGACTTTGATAATCATGGGATGAGTATTTTAATTGAGATATTGGATTTTGACTGAGGCTCATATTCCCAGCCATGGATTTTGTGGGTTTTTTTATGGATGATTTCCTTCGCCGCTCATTCCCGCCATCCCCACTCATTCTTTGTCCTAATCCATTCCTGTCACGTGCACGAGAGTAGCCTTGGCTATTGTTGAACTTCCCCGGCCTCCTCATTCCCAATTCTGAGGATTGACCAAGTGGAGGAGTTGTTGGTGTTTGGAAATGAGTTGAAGTGTTTGACGGCATGGTTTTGAGCGGAGTTGAGCTGCTCTTGTTTTGGAACAAAAAAGTTTTCATTTGATCAATTTTTGTGAAGTTTCCCATTTTTCTCCGCCCCCCACTAACTTTTTTCCCTGGACTTGGACTCAGTTTGGCTTCCCCATAAATACTACTACTACTCCTACTACGAAGTCCTGTGACATTTGTAAGTGTAGTCGTGAAATCCCCTATCGGGTGATTCTTATCCGTGGGAATTGGTGGCCCATCTCCTTGCCAATCATGGTTTTCCTCAATCCCCACTTTCTTCGTTTCCTCCGTAGTCGGGGATGAGGTAGCTGCGGCCGCCGCCGCCGCCGCCGCCTCTGTGATTTTGGGAACGGGTACAGCAGGTTTGACTCGAAAAAAACTTTTACGGGACTTGTGGTGGCGAATGTTGGAGATAAGTGGGCCGGGTGACTGATACTGGGTTTGATTGACAGGGATCTTTTGATTGGGTGTTTGTTGGGACGACGGATGCTCTTCATAATTGGGTGGCCCAAACTCACTTGACACGACGGTGCTGTACGGGGACCAAAGTTTGGAGCGGGTAGTGTTGTTTTTGACGAGGACGGAGACGGAGGATTCATTCCGTCCAACTTTTACTTTCCCACTTTCATTTTCTTGGGTTGGGGGAGCGGAAGTTTGGGTTATCCGTAAGGACTTCTGCTCCAACAATAAATATCAACAGTTGAATGAGGACCCCAAGCACCAAATAATGATTCCTTTCCATTGTAACAGCATTTCAAATCTTAGCTGTCTGTGGGATCCAGAGGAGGGCTCAGAGCGTGGGGAATTCTGGGAATCAGTTTCTTAATGGATTCCATTAATTAAATGTACCACAGATGGTTTTCTTTGTTTGTTTATTTTGAAGGAACCAATTTATCTTTCAAACACTTTCACACGTAGCGTAAAATCCAACTGTAAGCCTGGCAGCTATTGCAGAGAAATGTTGACATAGTAAAAAGCTCACGAATATTTTCACAGGTAGTATAATTCTTTCTTCTAATTGATTCTAACACGCACTTGCATGCAACGCGCTATAGAAAGGGCAGGGAAACCACGTCCCTAACCAAATATGTTTTTGGCCAAGTTAGGTCATGTGTTTTTGTTTGTTTTATGGTTTCATGTAAAATGATGTTTAGCACCAATATTTGTTTGGATTTGCACGGACACAGCACCGAAAATGGTTTAATTAGGTGAGCACCTTTACCGTTATCGTTTTGGATGTTTTCTTTGTGGAATGGAAAATAATTATTTGTGTAGTTTGATGAAGAAATAGAAAATATTTGAGTGTGGTTAAACTGTATGGTTATTTGAGGGATGTTTGTTGGCGGGCAGCAATGAGGAAACTGAGTGGAAAAGAGGAACCGGGGAAAACACGTCTCAAACTTTCACCCTTTAGCTTGGTCCGGTAAAACTCAACTCATTTCTTGTGGGGAAGCGCAAGCGTCGTTTTTGACAAAAATCACTTGTCGATTTACCGGTGTGGGCCTAGTGCAATTACGAGGTCGACGAATGTTTAACATTAACTTTTAACACAAATCCTTCTCAAATTACGCAGGCTGTGATTAGGAAATTCCTAGAAATGCTGACATTCTTTTCACTTTGCGTCAATATTTTAATTGGAGTATCAAAGCTTTGTGTTCCTCATCCTCAGAGTAAGTGTTGTCATGGTATTGTCGGATTCAAGTAAATTAATGTACATGTATTGCCAGAATCAAATTCAACACATTAACGTACGTGGTCCAAATGAAAACAATACGAAAGTCAATACCATTTAATAACATTATTTGCTTCTCAAGTTTCAGCCACTCAAGAATATAGTTGAATGTGTATGTTTGTGTAATCTACTAAAACAACATCTACTTATGGAAAAAGCCTTAAAATTTCTGGAGCAGAAATAGGAGTGCACACATGACGACAACTGACGTTGCTCATTCCTTAGAGTCAAGCGAGGACTTTCTGCATGACTAACAACGTTATGTACACATTTTATGGGGACGCACAATCTAAGAAGAACAAGGTCCCTGTAAGTGAACAAACTATGGTTGCAAGTCTTCGTCAAGACAAGTGCTACACTCACAACTGGAGAATGTTTGACGAAGGAGAGCCGTATTTTGAGAGAAATAGAATCACTGTGGAATGCTATTATTAACAACGGTAGTAACAACATTTGATTCATAGCAAGTCACAGTTGAGTGAAACTTGGATCACCCTAATTTTAAACTGACCAAATTTATTGGTTATTAAAAGTCAAAAATGGTTGCATCATTCCTTAAAATGTTTAATTTTCAAGCCGGGCCTTCGCCTTAAAAGAATTTGTACAAATGTTACTCATTAATGCATTTTTGCTTTAGTAATTTAGAAGCTCACATGATCTTACCAAAGGTGTACATTTGCGTACGTTGGTCATTATTTACACAAGGTTGCACGGCGTAATATAAAAACGTCCCTTCATTTTTACATTTAAATACCAAGTTCAAACTTGAGTGGAATATAGAATACACATAGAGGGCTGAAGATGTAAAGTGTTCGGCAAATATTTATTTATAACCCTTGTTCTGGAAACACTGGATTTATATTTGCGCAGAGATTCCTAAAATTGCATTCCAGGGACTCATTCGACACTCATTGCAACAACCGCTGTTCTGAGTCATCCTCTTGCAGCTTTCAATAAGTCCAACTTCCCGCCAAGGCAGACAGCAGGTCCCAATGCACTACTGGACTGCTTTGAATCACTTGGATGAATCCAAGGGTGAAAATATAACGAGGGCATTAAAATTAATTGAGCTCGTTAAATTCACTTCCAGGAGACACACAATATGTGTGCTTGAGAAATTAGTGTTAGTCCAATCCGTTCAAATTTTATGATTCAACATTTGAGTGAACCAACCGGAGTTTAGTCTTCAGGAGAGGAGAGGGAACAGAAGGATCTCAAATTGTTAAAACCCATTGCACTGCTTTCACCGTGCTTTCTCCCTTGGCGTAAGTGAATTGCAGGCAGGAAAACAGATACAGTAGCTTAGATGGGGCACAGCAGATTGAGCTTTCCCCTTTTGCGCACTTCCTTTGCATATCATGAATACTCGGAAGGACTAATTTGCCACCGTTACAAATATTACGACGAACATTTGAAAGACTAATAAAAGGGGGGAGTACCGCTTATGTTTTACGTTTGGGAAATCCATATTTCTCAACAACTCAGGCACAGGTTGTATAGTTAGTCCAGAGATTTTTTGCGTGTCACATATTTTGGAGAAATTTGATAGAGTCTAAAAATCTAGTCAATTTTTCAAGTGAAATATATTTAGATCTGACTCAACAACAAAAAATGTGATTCGATCACCAATTTGAATGTAATCCGACACGAAGCTAATTTGAGCTAATGTGATAATCGCAAGGTGATCTTTCATATATTTTGACATGAAACAACATGTTACCGTAATCATCGTTAGTTTTGTGAGAGCACATAGGGCTGCACGATGTAATTTCGGTGATTTGATTGCTCTAACCCCTCAAAGGTCCACCAAAATAAGACAAAAACAAAATTCTACAGCATTGGGTTGCGTCACGCTTAATATTTAGCATTGTGTGTTTGGAGAAAGTCAAGAAAACCATAATGACTCGGATAAGGCCAATTTGGCAATTATGCTGCCAAAGCACATCGTTCACTCTTCCTACTGGGCATGACGTAAATGTACTCGTGGTAAACCAACAAGATTTCCTTTTCTCAATATAAAATTAATGGTTGATGAAACAGCGACCGGTTCGCCCTTCTTTCCTCAGCTTCTCTTGAGTCCAATACTCAAGTTGAGTCGCTTTTCGCACGCTAATTGCTTTAGTTGTAAGGGAGCTACTGAGGTGTGAATTACGTCGTCAACTCCTTCAGGGCTGGGCTCATTAATTGCACCCCTTGTCACTTCCATCCACTTGAGTAATTCTGTTGGAATTATTCAATTATCATGCACACAGAATTAGTTGAGCTGACGTTCTCTCTAAACCTCATGACAGGGACGGAACGGCACACAGCAAGGCATTACTTGCTCTCGAATCAGTCGATATTTGTCGGAATGGAAGCTCCGTGTCGTGTCTCACTTTGAAATTATGAAGGAGATGGATTCAGGATTTTAATCACGTCCTAATTAATTGGATTCTGTCTTCAGAGAGACCCTAGTTTCCAAACCCACATGAGATTTAATGACAAATTTGACAAACCAAAAATGGATGTTCCTCACCCAATTAGCATTTTATGAATTCTTGGAAGGTCATCAAAAGGGCAGAGTTCATATGCAGCCAAGCTTATCCTTAAGGGATGACAGACTACGGTGACATCTTAATAAGAATTTTTGCAAAAATGTAAATCTTGATTACAATTAGCATTATAACTAGAGTTGGAGTCGCCTTAGTTGACCTCCTGTCGTTGCCATTAATTAAGACGTTGGCTAAAATGTTGCAATTTTTAAGAATTATTGATGTAGCTGCGTGAGGAAAACATGTCGAACTACCACCCATTTGGATTATTTATCCGGAAATCAATAATTGCGATAAGGACATGCACATTGCCTTTTTTCTTAAATTTCGATCACAAGGGAATATCTGCCACCGACCGCGAATGTGAATGACATGGACATTGTTTTATCTGATTGAACATGCACATGTGCTACGACTGGAGCTCAATATACTGCCTGTGACGCCCTACTTGTGCATTTAAATGAAAAGATTCTTTATCTTTTTGATTGAAAAGGAATTTGTGAGTAAATATGCGTGGAGAGGCAGGCACGACCAGACGAGGAAATATCTCGTTAACGAACTCACACCTTCAGCTGACGGGTTTTAACGATGACGTAGAATACCGTGCACCACAAGAATAAATTACGCACACTATTGAACATGGATTCCAAGCACGTTCAAACGGAAGTTATGTCTAATATTTTCAAGGGAATAAAATGGAATCCATGTCTGGAATCCCTCCCCCCCCCATCCGCTTCAGCTTTGCCTGCTCCTGTCGTGATTGCGGTTATTTCTGGGAAAATATCCGATGTCAGAAAAGCAACTTGAATTCTATTCCCGTAGAAGTAGTCTTAGAAGTAGAAGTGTCAAAGGTGACACGATTTGCGGGGGTGCTAGTATCTAGTATGTAACTAGTCTCCAATAAATCCGCTCTTTTTCCTTATGGGTGATCAAAATGTTTTTTTCTAAACATCATATCCAGCAATACCGAATCTAATTTGAAACTAGAATTTGAATTTGGCTTCTGCATTTGACGTGTATGCGCAGCTTTATGAATTTTTTTTAGCCTTGGAGAAGTTTCTGGAGAGAGAATACAGAATACCAACGAACCAAATGTGTCATTTTGATAAATTTTAACTTTAAAATATAATTGTATTATCCAATTTTCTGCTACAAGGAATAGAAATGCCCTCTATAATAAACATAACCCTATACAAAACATTTTCAACCATTTTTGTAGAGAACACTCGAAAAACCTTGTAAATACAACACACAATTAACATGCAGAAATGAAAAACTCCTGCGAACTGCATATAATTTATATCCAAACATAATTTGAAGAATGGGTCTTATTCTAACTATTCTTATTCCAAAGACCGGTAGTGTGTACACATTGAGCATATCCTTTGTGCAAATAGAATCAAAAGTTCAGCACTTATTAGCTCCCTTCGCTTCACAAAATAAAATTAGGCCCTAAAGAGAAAGTGCAGTCGTGCTGCTGACCTTTTTACAAGCACTTGGCTATACCGATACCTGTTTCTTCCAGCTTATGGAATGGGGTTAGATTCATCAGTGCTGTAATTCAATAACAACAAAAAACATCAGCCATTGTAACATCTCTAACACTGCAATACACCTGCAAATTAGAATGTTTTGTTCCAAATTAATTTAATGGGAGGCTTTCCAGATAATTTAAGTAACTTTCGTCGCATGTCATGAACTTGCTCTTCCGCTTCACTACTTCCAGCCCCGCAATGACTTCATGAATCAAGATAAATTGTCTGAGTGGAAATGGAAAACTTTCAGTAAAGTAACACGTAAGCAGGCAAGTGAGGAACACCTGTAGATTTCTCTATTTCTCCAAGTCCCAAAATATCAGTTTACTGCCCGCCAAATATTCTCAGAATAGAAACAAGACACGATTTTGTGAGAGTACAAAATTTTATTCAGGCTGCAGACGTGAAGCTAAGATTGAAAGTTGGGAATAACAAATGGAAGGAACTCGATACATTTTTCTTTCCAGTCCCCTTTCCCCAGTTTCCGCCCATACTCGGATTAAACGTGTCCGAATTCCAGTTCCCAGACAAATGGCAAGGGAAATCCTTCCACTCCCTTAAATCCCTCGATTCTGCTTCTCTATTCTACATGGAAAACACATTTCGATTTGGACTCCCTGAATTTGTCTCCATGAAATGGTAAAAAGAAAACAAACAGAATTTTTTTGTGAGCACCCGTTTGGTTGCACATATTCGCTGATGCCTTGTCCATTATTTTCTAAGGAAAATACAAGTACTATGTTGCCGTCTTTGCCAATCGTGGATGCTGTATACAAATGCGATATAATAATATATTATTTTATAATATGACTCAGGAGCTTATGATGAATTCCAACAATGTTAGATATTTTTTTTGGCGTGGGCTTCTTGTTAGCGTGCGCAAAATAACATTTCATCTTCATGTTACACAACACATTTGAATCTAGAACAATACATCATTAGGACTAGAAGGTGTAGTTGTAAACAAAGGGTTAGTAAAGAAAGAGGGTAGAAACAATGTCAGGATAGTGCAAGATGGTAAATACATTGAAATCCCTGGCTTAGAAAAATAAAATAGGACATACGATAGTGCTGTTTTCTTAAACCGGGAACCTATCATGCAGCATGCACGTCACCAAAAACTAGGCGTAGGAAGTTTGGAGCCCATTATCTCGCCATGCGTTCCTGTTCAATTTTTTTGTAACTAAACTTACAAATTTTGTACTCGCAACATTCTTAAAAATGATCATTGTTTGATGTATTCATTAGTAACTGTCATTAATATCTTGATCATCAGAATCTTATTTACAAAACATAATATTTAATTTACGACAAGAGTTCGGGATTTTCTCCCGTACTGGCTCCTGTACTGCCTTGGCCCCGGGACCTTGACCTTATCCGCTTCCCGGCATATGGCCACAGCCACACGGTGAAAAGAAGATTCCCGGGTTGTTGCACCGGGCATTTGGTTGCCATCTCCTAACAGCCAACTCAACTTCGGCTTCTCAGGAAGGAAAACTTTTATTCCATTCAAATCACAACCTACAACCACATGTGTGGTTTTTATGCGCGAATTGATTCTAGTTGGAAACATTTTCGGAAGTAAAGTACGTAATTTCCAGTGCCGCTGCAGACATAACGTTTGAAGTACGATTATCGATCCATCCGCTTTTTAAGGTGACGGTGGTGCTGTACAGTGAATGCTTAGCTATTCGACTCGACATTCATCACATTTTTCTTAAAATTTCATCAGGACACAAGAGTAGTGCTAGTTACTAGTTAGAGTTCTAGTTGTGTACAGTTCAGCTAACTAGCACAGTCCGTGCAAAGTGAAGTGTAGTGAACTCCTAGTGGACCGTGTCCTAGTGGAGTCATGTTGATCTGTATATTTTTCAGTTGTCAGTTACGATAAACATTCGACAAATGTGTCCGATTCGGGCATTCGAGAACCCCATTTACTTTCTAATCCCCAGCCAAAGTTTTGAAATAAGTGAGAGTATTAGTACTAGCAGTGCTTTCGGTCTCGTATCCAACGCCTCAAATGTTAGGAATGGAGATGTTGGTATTAGCGAGCAGGATTGGATGCACCAGATTTTTCACACCTAGATTTGTTGGACCAGCTCATTTACCTGCATACTGCACTAGTACCGCTTCTACTGGTGGTGTTGATTTTGGGATTAATTCTAGGACGGCAAACATGATGTTGTTTCGGAAAAAGACCAAGGACATATTAGGTAAGTTTATAATTTATGTACAAGGTAGATAGATAGAAACAATCTGCTACTTCATTTTCATGGCTTGCACATTACGATAACTTAACGATAAGTGTTAAAATGTGATTTTTAGTTTTTATTAAAGATTACAGAAGACAGTAGGCTAGACAGCAGTTTAAGCGACAAAGTTAGCGATATGTTAAGCTATCAGTTCGCGTACAGTTTTTTCTTGAACACCTTAGAGCATTGTTACTGTTTATTATTGCGTCATTTTAAAATCTGTTGACTAATTAGGGAAAAGAAACGGAAATGTTTCCAGCAGCAGCGCAGGTCGCAAGACCGCGGCCGGCGAAAGTACTTCTTGAATAGAAAGTAAAAAATGTTAATGTAAATTATGTAAATTTAGTTTCAATTGCAAATAACATCATTAGCAAGCCATTTCAATTACGGAAAGTGTCATAAGTCATATTATTCAACATCTCATTAACCAAACCATCTTTTATAGCGCGCGCATTGGCGACAGCCATAATAGCTTCTATCCAAATTCAAAGTTATGAATGGGTTCCGATTCCGAATCACCACCGGCATGATAGGTGTATCATGAGATTTATTTATAGGTATATAATTATGCGCTCTTGCGAACCATACACGTATTCCTTGATAAAACTTACGATTACGGTTGGGTGTGAAATAATTTACCCGGGATCAAACCCCTTCCCCTTGGATCATTATTGCTGTTGTGTGAGTTTGGCGCTCAGTTGGCTATTGGCGGATAAGGGAACAGGGATGGGTTGAATGAATGGGACTCGTTGAATTCAAATCCTTTGGATTTTTGGGAGGGAAATGAATGGGACAACAAACGATGGGATGTATGCATGCAGTAACCGGTTATGCGGCGGCACAGGGGGAGGAAAAGCCCACATCTTTGTTTTAATTCATTCCTTCTCTTCCATCCACGGGCTTTTGAACTCATTCATTCCTGTCCTGGGATCTGAATCTGAATATTTTTTTAAAAACTAGACTTCGACTTTTAAATAATCTTGACAAAATGTCTGCAGTTCCATCAACACCTGCCAACAAACCCCTTACTATCGTCGTGGAAGGGAATATTGGAAGTGGTAAAACCACCTTTCTAAAACATTTCAAGAAATTCCAAGAAGTATGTGTGATGGATGAACCGGTGGACACTTGGAGGGATGCAAAGGGTCACAACTTATTGGTAAGGATTGAGAATTAGGTTCTGCTGAAGATTGAGAAGTTAGTTACAAGCTTCCAAATAAGCTAATATTGTATAAAATGTTTTCCGAGCAGGAGCTGATGTACCAGGACCCCCACAAGTGGAGCCTTTGCTTTCAATCTTACGTCCAGTTGACCATGTTGGACCTTCACACGAAGAAAGTGAGCCAGCCGGTGAAATTGATGGAGAGATCGATTTTTAGTGCAAAGTAAGCTTCAGATTTCATTACTTTACTTGAAGTGCGTTGTGTACAAAATTTTCAATGCCTAATTATTGTCTTCAGGTATTGTTTCGTGAACAACTTGAAGGATCAAGGATTTCTGGCCGATGCAGAGCATACCGTGCTATCCGAATGGTTTAACTTCATCAAAGACAACATACCTTTGAAAGTTGATCTCATAGGTTAGTGTCACCACATTACATTCGTTTGATATTGGGTTGGTTGAAGTATTTGAAGGATAACAATTATTCAAATTTTTTATTTAGTTTATCTTCGTACGGATCCTGAAATTGTGTATGACAGAATCTGTAAGCGCGGGCGCAGTGAGGAGAATTCCATTTCCTTGGACTACCTTAAAAGTATTCACAATCTGCATGAGGATTGGCTGCACAACAAGAAGTTCTACGTACCCGCACCCGTAAGCAATTGCTTCTAGCGTTTGGATGAATTTAATTAGCCCATATTGGCATTAGGTTAAATATTAAAATTGGGGTGCATGGAAAAATAATTAAAAACCGCATTTTTTAAGGTGCTGACTTTTGATGCCAATGAGGATCTCACAAGCATGGCTCGCACGTATTCAACATGCGAAGACACATTCTTCAAAAAAATCTCCGTAGCGAATTGAAATTGAACTGCAGAAGGCAAGCACTTGTTTTCATTATCAACTGGAGTATTTTCTTATAGTCAAGTTGTATTATACAGTACCAAAGTGTTCCTTATGTCACACAAGGTGGATATAATCAATCTATTAGACAGCTTAGAGTTACACAAATGAGATCCTATTTCCGTAAGGGTTTTGGTTCCCTCAGTCTACACATTGGGATAGTTCATATTATCATATTAATTATTCTACTCTACAATTGTAGCTAATTTCGAGTATCTCATTGGTAAATTTGGTAGTGCTTTTGAGGCACTTAAGTTATTTCTTAGTCCACATATAACTGTCTCTCTCTCTGTATGCTTTTGGAGTTGGAATTTCCATCCGGCATATTTTGTACGTTGTGTAAATTAAATAACACTTTCCAAAGATTCTATTGTTGACCCTTGATTTATTCTTATGGCTAATGAGTAATCAGTCAATCAGTTTACACAGCCCCAGATTTGATATAACTTTAGTGCAGCCAAGTTAACCTTTGAGTTTTGTTAAAGTTCCCTTTCCCGCATCCAGAATAACTTGCTCGCCTGGGTGCATAGAATAATTCATTTCGTTGCTTTAGTTTTCTTGTTCAAGCAGTTTTAATGAGAGTTTTCTTACCGCTTTTGAAAATCTTGGTCGCATTGGTGGCTCCAACGATACATGGTAAACCATACTCTCTTGCAACGACCGCCCCTTTTGGAAATACTAATTAATTATTCCGCAAAAACCAACCTTTCTAGCTCATTCTTAATTTCTTACCATGTGAAATGAGACCTCCCAATTCGGTAACAATGCCGCCTAGCAGTGGGAAGAACGGTGACCATCCGATGTCGGTTCCAATTGTGACTAGAATGTCACCAGGCTGGATCTGGTGAGCTGCCTCCTCAACATTTAGGCAAACTTTGACTGTTGAATGAACTTTACCAGTGCTTAGTGGAGTAGCTTGGATGCTATCTCCTAATTCCAATGGAATGCCTTGGTTTATCTAAAAACAAGAAATGAATTCAGGAATTTATCACTGATTTATTACAGCTAGATTAACATTTCAGCTTACTGGTTCAATCATTCCGACCGAAATCTCCGGATATTGGTCTTTATTTAGTACCGGGAATACCTTTTGGCGCCGGAGTGCTCTAAATAGCAACAGAGTTGTGTAAAATTATTGAAAAATCTAAAATAAACAAGCTCATGGAAGTACTTGTAAAGTATCCTGGGCGTAGTCGGATGCCCTGAAATGATAAGTCCGATTTCATGGTGCGTTAGGAAAGGCAAAAGCTTTTCATCATGGATTAAATGTTCCTCCGTCATTACTTGAGCTAGACGGACATAAGCTTGCTTCAATTGATCCCCCGTCCGTACAAGAAGGGATTTGGTTCGTTCTCGGTTTACAACAGCATTTCGGCAATAGTACAGAATGAATTTAAGGAATCGTCTAGGTTAAAAAACATCTATTTTTAAGATTAAGGACAAGCGAATAATAAACTGTTCCCCGTCCAGGAAATGGTAAGCTTAGTTTGAATTTACTTGGAACCAGACGTCAAAGGCGTCTTCAAGTCATTCAGTAGCTCGGTATCATTGGCATATTTGGGTTTTTGTGCTGAACTTTTCCATGTTTCCTTGGCTTTTACTTTACTGCGCACAATGCTTTGGAGAAGTTGGATGAATGGAGTGGGTTCGGTTTCCCAGGATGGGCGACTCAGGTCCAACTAGCATGTAATTGCTTTGTGTCGTACTCAAATTTTCTTTCCAGTATATTTCCTTTGTCAAATTACAAACTTCTTACCTCGGAGATGCAACGATGGCCGTGTTTTCCAAAGAACTTGTCAAGTGACGCGCTAAGTGTATTATTAGAACGGAGCCATTCTAATGCTTGGAGGGGAGGGCTTTCAATAAAATCTTCTAGAATTTTTCCATGGTCTAGAATGTCGGTTGCTAGCTCATCCATGGCGGATGGCATATCCGCAGATTCTACGTCAGAGCAAACTGCCAGAATTTTTGAAACATCTTCAAATAGATCAGCATCCCAAGCGTCAACTGCGAATCCAATGAAATTATAAATCAATAAAGTTTGACTTGGTTTACACTCAAACAGAAGAACATAAATCAAATCTTACCGTGCTTTGATCCAGCTAGAGTCAGAAATGCAAACATCTGAGTAAACCCACTATCTTCCGACATCTGGCAGTGAGTGTGACATATCTGAAATTAGAGCAGGAAAACTTTTAATGTCACATTTTCTTTTCAAATGCACACTGGAATTAATATTAGACAATTAGGATCGTACGTCGTACAAGTCGTAAAATCTTTGAGTGATGTTTTGAAAAATAGTTTTACTACTGAAACCAATGCTTCCTAAGTCAATGCAGTAAGAGGCATACTTCTTATCCACTCTTTTAACTTCCTCATTCGATCCCCGTACGTTCTGGAAATATTAAATCAATTAATTACATTACACCAAGATCAATTGTCCCATGCATGTGCGGACGGGATTGCAATTCGCGGGCGGATTTGGGGTTGGTTTGCACAATTTCAATTTACTTTGGCTGCTTTAGCTATGAATGCTAGTCTCTTGCGACCCGGGGTTACACCAAAGCGTTCAACTCCTATCCGATGAAGTTCCTCTGTTATTACTCTGTGCCCAAATACCGACAGATCCAAAGCCACTTGTGCAGCACCGATTTCCGCGTCAATTTGTTTATAGAACAAATTTATAACATTGAGGAATAATTTCTGCCGGGCCACGCTACAAGACCTTATCATGTAAGGAACAAATGTTTCATTGTAGGTTACTGCCATTCTTCTTTGAATAGAAACATCCAAAGCCCGGGTCATTACAGAAGTTGACAGCGCAGATGATATCCCGGGCATCACTTCTCTGGAAAGCAAGGTTTTATAAAAAAAAGATTAAGTTTGAGTTCCTACAAGTTGGGCATGTCTAGCCAATACCCGGTATTTGCGGTTGTATTTCGTTCAAATGTTGTTCTTAACGCACTGTCCATTTCATGAATTATTTCAAACTCGGTCCAGGAATCCAAGGCAGTTATGTTTCGGCTTTGCAAGATATACACCGTTCCATTCTGTGAAGAAAATGATACGATAAAAGATACTGCAAAATTACTTTAGAATTTTAAGGTACTTTGTGCTTCGCCCATTCTACGTCAATAGGTTTGAATTCTTCCAATAAATTCTCAATTTCAACCACAATTTTCCCCAGATTCAGTGCAGTTTCATCGCTAATACTGTATTCTTGACTTTTGCTTTCATCGACTAGAACTTCATTCGTAGATAATCCGTCCTGGCTCATTTCAATCTTGGATTTCTTTCCTCCCAAAGATTTTTTCCCAATACTTAGCTCGCCAACAACTTTCTTTTGGACTCCATTATCGTTATTGTTGTTATTCTTTGACAAGTTCCGAGATCGGAGAATTGTAATATTATCCGGGTCACAAGAGGCAGAGACAACACTCTATAATTAAATTTGATGAGAAATAAAATGTCGTCATTTAATTGAAAATCAATTCAAATAGTTAGAATCTGACCTCTCCCAAACCAAAGTTAGCACTGATAATCATTTCAAATGGATTTCCAGTTCGAGGATCAGCTGAAAATATTACACCAG
>JAAXYW010001209.1:0-23788 GCA_036851895.1 Orthonychiurus folsomi
AATTCAGCATCAATCAATCCTTTGCATGCATGAATGGCTTGCAATACTTCCTCCCTTTGAGCTTTTTTCAGCATGTGCTTCCTTCCGATAAAATCCACAAGCCCTTTACCACAGTGATTAAAGTACGTACAAAAATCACGGAAGCGTGGCGGAAGGGAGCGTGGATGAACAAAATGTTAGGGCGCTTGCAACTTGTCATCGGTTACATATAAAAATCCATCCTGCTCCTCGCTCAATTAAATCATTAATTAGCCATTGTACCTTCCAACTAATTCAAACTCCGTGATATAGGGAAAATTTAAATTCTTAAAAAAAACGATTGGTGGAGTACGCGAGATCCAAAACGAATGTGTGCAACCATGAATGACTTGGTATGAATGACTCAACAGAATAAGTTCCAACAAACGGAAGTCCCGACGAACCAACACTTCTTTTCCCTCAATATTGTTTGGATTTCCACGCCCCATGTCCCTCCTTCACCACTCTTCGTCAATTCAGTATCATTCTGAATGATCGGAAATTGAATTGCCTCTTGAGGACGGGAGACTCCCAACAATAAATTGCCGCTTCCATTAAATAATCCCTTCCCTTCATCAAAAGCTTTTGTAAATAAGCGTGTCATCCTCTTTAACTAATATATACAACAACGTCCCTAGCCTTAAGTTTTAGAGAACACCCCCCAAACGAGGTATAGTCATGATGTAGGCAGGTCCTCCTTTTTTTGATTTAAAAATCCAGTAGTCGGACCATCGGTAAAACTAGAAAACAAGAACGGTTGTCCAATGTGCGGTCAACCGCCTGTTTTCCTAGTCGGCAGACTAGACAAAAGACCCGAGACAAATAAAAGTATTATTGCAAAACTTCCTGACCCTTTGGTCCTTGAAGGAGTTTCACTTTCAAGATCATGAAGGGGTTAATTAGGAGCAGGCGTCTGGTAATATTCATTCACCTGCCTTTTCCTTCCCTTCAAACCCTTGACGGGAAAGTAGGGCGACGTTTGAAGTGGAGGGAATTCCGTGTGTCTCACCTCCCTGACCAATTCCAATGAATAATGAGAGTTAAATGAGGTTTGGAGCGTGGCCTCAAATAAAATGAACGTGTGCTCACCGTCTGTTCATTTTTGATTCCATTTTAAGATACCGTAAGGAAAATAGGGAAATACTAATGCTTCGTAATGCCCGGACCGCCCGGTTCAGACTCATCCCCCCCCGCCTGAGAATCCAACTCATTTCACTTCAATGGCTAATAAATACACTTTTGAGAAAAATTGGACTCTATCCCCCCCACTCCATTTCCCATCTTAAGCTGTTTATTTTCGTTTAATATTGTGGCTAAGCAGCACAGGTAAAAGATAATCCAAGAAGAACCGTATCAGGAAGGAGGGTGGCGGCTGTGTGCCTGCCCGTTGTCGGATCCGCGGTTGGAAAAATAACCGTTAACTTTCCTACTGTTTTTCCTCATTCTTTCGGTTTTTACACACAATACACAATATTAGTTTCTCAAGAACTTGTTTAAGGGTAAAAAGAAGGGTATTACGGAAACACAAAATTGAATAGCCTCGTCATCATGGATCTCCTTCAACCTAAACCTAAGTACGCGGATAGGGTACGATTGAAGAGTATTCAATTTCATTTCCTCCTCCTTAGAACAGTCACCCTCTTGGAAGTCAAAGGCAGGAATAAAAGATTGATCAAAAGGTAAAGGCAGAACGTACAATATACACTTTCTTGCACCCGTCCTACCAAATAATCCCGTAAACAGAAAATGCAAGCTGCAGTTCTACTTCTAAGATTTTTTGTTCTGTCAATTATTTTCATTTTCCTTCCCCAAAATAGGATTCCTGTTTACATTTGTTACTTCCTACATAAAAGTACATCTCCATTAGACCGAAAAAAGGTCTTCCACAAAGTAATACATCGAACACCAAGCGACCAATAACGGATTCTCTAAAAAAAATTAAAAATCATATAAAATTACAATTTCCTATTCAGACTGAGAATGTCAGCCTTGGTTGAAGGATATGCATATTCTTGGTTCAATTCTCGAAGGAAGACGACAAAGTGAGAATGGGATTTACAAAAAAAAGTTTTGAAGGGTGAAATGAAGCTTGGTGCTTTCCAAATCGACAACATAGATTCAACGATTCGGGAACGGGGCTGGTATTATTTGATTTGAATATCGGGCACGTTTTTGATGTTACCACATACACACACATCAGACGAAGGACAGCTATTTTAAAAAAAATGGGGAAAGAAGATGAACGGGGAAAAGGTAGGGAGAGGAAATAAAGGAGTCATATTGAGACGTGTGACACTCGCGAGTAGAATTTTTCAACTGGCATGTTTCGAATACCAAAATACCAAGAAACCAAATTCCTGAGTTCAACATTACTTGACTTCCCCACACCAAGTCACTGCATAGGGAATCAGCCTCCCCTTACTTCAACCATCCAACGTAAAGAGAGTCAAATCTTTCACCCTTATAACATAACATGCCCTAAATCAAGTGGATCTAGACTGTGAGAGCAAAATCCAAATAAAACGGCCTTATCCGCATATTTCTCAGGCATCTTTGTCGTGTGCCTTGGTGTGAGGTTATTTGCACGCTTTTCCTCAAATTGATATCCCTGTTTCCATTCGATTTGATTTCTGCAAATTTTCCATATCCAATTCCATCCTTCTCTTCAGAAGTCAAATCAAAATTCAACATCCACGCCGACGGCACCACTATCGACAATCATATTTTTCACTTTCGGTTCAATAAATCCCCTGATAAAATTATTCGAATATAAGTAAATTTCCCTCAACATATTTCGCATCAAATACAACTAAAACTTACTTTTGTTCATCTAAAAATCCCACCTCCTCAAAATTGTAAATATTTCCGCTACGCAGTTCAGATACGCAGAACTCATGCATTATGTAAGCAGGCTCCGTGCTTTCATTCCCAGCCCAATTCAACCGGACTAATCCTGTCTTAATTACATTTGCTCTATAAGCTAGGTAGTATTTAACCTGAATTAGTACTATCATATCTATTCCCCCACCTACAACAATTCGACGAAGAATTTAATTTATGCCAACAGAAATTCAGATTAGATTGTATTTTGAATACTAGCTCTCACTCCCTTTGCCGAAGTTTATATAACTGATATGTAGCATGGATATACGAAATGGATGACGACGGATGTAAATGTATATTAATTGAGGTTGGGAGATCTCATCATGACTCATGCAGAGTTTGTCCCCGCACTTCATAAGGGAGAAGAGAGGAAATATCCACATGCATAAGGATAGTGAAATGATAAAATACTAAAAGTTAGCAACCATCAAAAGTCGGATAATAGAAACTATCTATCTACCTTTGCTCAACTTTAGAGTCTCGTCTGCATCCGCGCACACTTCTTCCTCAGAGGAAATAATACATCCCTCCATTCGTCGCCCGTGCCCCTTTTCCTCTACAGTAAAAGGAGGAAAATCTAATGATGCATTGGAGTTGCCTGCTACTGAAGTCAGCCGTGTGCCCGAAGGGGGCAGGTGTTTCCAAAATTGTTATAAACATTCTTCTCTATGTCCAACCAGTACTCCAAACTTCTACCACTGTTCCGAGAGCGCGGCCAAACAATCCTTTATTGCCATTTCCACTATCATCATCTCATCATCAACAAAAGGGAAATGAATAAAAACTAAACCAAAGTTGTAATTCTCAATTTCTGCGAAATGAAAAGCTTGCTTTGAGCAAACTCGCGGGTTACCCTTTAAGGTTAAAAACTCCTTAACCGATTTACTAGGAACGTCCAATCCAGACAACGCTCAACATTCGCAAGACAAGTAAAACAAAGATGGGAATAATTTAGGTACATTTCCTCATTTTATGATGAGGGAGTACACACGACTCACAAGAGTGAGTTCAGTTAAGCTGCTCAGAAATACCGTCCTGCCTCATGGGCGTCAGGGTTGACAAGCATGGGAACCAAGTAAGAAATGGCTTGGGCGAGATGTAATTTAAAATATCTGGTATACATACTGAACTTGACTTGGTTAAACTATTCTATTCCGTCCGTGTAATATGCAATTGAATGCAATCCACCAGAGGTCAAAATCTCTGCGGCACAAAAGACCGGTATATGATTCATCCTCTCAGCCCTTTCTTCTTTCTTTGTCTTGACGAAACACAAACTTATCATTAACCCGTCCATCAAATTACTTTGCTTACGTGAAATTTGCAAATTATTTCAGCATTTAATTCGCTAGTATTTGAGCCCTCAACCCATCAGTACGTTTGCCCATATTGTAATGCGTCAAACAAATTTCCCAATTTTTACAATTTTGTTTGAATAATTGATGCAAACCTGAATGAATTGTATATGATCTTATGAATGAGATGCGCTAACCCTGAATCCGAATGAGATGTATGCTTCACACAAAACCTGCCAAGCCCCTACACTACAAAAGCAGATGATTTAAAGGGTATAATGCTTACCCAATTCGGCTGTCCATCTCCGGGGTCAAGGGACGAGTCTAAGACCTGAAAAAAACATAAGATCTGTGTTTTTAAACTACCTTTTATGCCAACCCAATACCAAATGTAGAATGTGGAGTTGGAATTTCGCCTGTAAGAAGAGCATGCAAAACCAATAATACAAGGGAGATGGGAAGTCATTGCAAAAGGCTGCGGGAAGGGGCCTTGCACCTCTTTTGAATGAATTAAATTGAAGATAGAAGAAGGACCGGATGAATTGCTTTAGATCAACATAGCTAACACCAGCGGAAAAGGCTTCCAGCATGACAATGGGACTGAAGAAGACTCTTTCCTTCAGTGAATCAGTCATGCGTCTCAATTCAATTTGACAAAATGAATAATTGCAAAGTTGTTGGGAGTTGGGAAGACGGGAGGAAGCGAAGACGGAGAAAGAGAGACAGGGGAGAGAATCGGCACGAAAATACCAAAGGAGAAGTAAGAGAAGACAAAAGTAAACTTACGGATTTCCTCATGTACACAAGAGGAACCCAGTGCTAATTAGGTGTAAACATCTGAGAGTCCTTTGACTCACTCACCATGCAAAATAAACCGAACAAAGGTATTGCCATAATTGCTTTTCAACTCCTGTGTGAAAACTTTAGGACTACTACCGAGAACCTTGCTCTCCTAATGTCATCACTTAATGTTCCTTACCATTTCCTTGCACTTCAGGGCAGACCAGAACCAGAATAAGAAAAGTGTCATTTCCTAACTAAAAGGAGTTACACTAGAATTCCATGGCTAAGAACTAAAGTGTTGAGTTAAGCTAAGTCAAGGTAGGTAAACTAAGTGCGGTCGATGCTGCATACAAACAGACTCGCGGAGACATACAAGTTCACCTATTACTATTTCCTACTACACGTACAATTCATCTTTCGGGAAATCTAACAAATAAGATAAGTGCCGCAACGCTCCACGATCTCGTCTCATTCATTTCACTCACGACTTGTCAAATTTCTGTTTTGTCATCTCATTCTTGAATTAACTAGTCCTTTGTCCAATTCATGCAAATAAGACATTTACACCAACCTTTCAATTCACACCTCTTTTTCCTTTAACGAACTGATTGCTGGGCTCTAACTGTATTATAATTTTTACCAGGAACTTTCATGCGTATCCTGTAAACAATTTCCTCAGCGCATAAAATCAATTCTACGCACAATCAACGATTCATGGATGCAAAATAATTAAGCTTGATAATTTGTGGCTTCGGCTTATCGACCTGATGCTGTCAACAAACTAGAAACTACAAACCAGCAACTAAATAAGAGTACTTAAAATGTTACCTCTTTCTTCCGTTTACAATTTCCGGCAGCTTGAGGAAGACCAGGTATTCGTCTGGAACCACTGAAGGGGAAAAAAGGCGACTCTGGACTGAAGGTGTCTTCGACAGGGTAGTTGCCCGAATAAGAGGCCATGCCATTGTTGTCAACTCCCCCAGGATATTGTGTTGAGTATGAAGCTTTTTCTGTTACAGAAATGTCACAAAATTTAATTTAACTAAATGTCGGGAATCAAACAAGCAATTTCGTGCCTTTGACCAAGAGAATTAAAGAATGTGGAGGTTTGCTTGCTCTGAACATACTACTTTTGACTTGCAAATATTATTATCGTTGTTTGTCAAATAAAGGATTTACAATCCATAAAAATAAAGATTAAAAGCCTGGGTTTGATTAAATATTACTCCACATAAAATGTCAACTTCAAAACGAAGATAACGGCAGACAAGCTATCTATAAAAACTCTAATTCACATCAAACTCTCTATATTATCAAATTAAATTACGCTGGCAAATAAACTGCGACCAGGATAAATTGGTGTGAGTTTATCTTCGATTTTGGTTGGTTCCATTTATCCAAGTGGAAACTACTCCAACGTGTTACAAAGGCAAGGCAAATCGATTCGCATGACAGAAATCAGCAAAAAAGTAAAAACAACCAATCCACTGCACAATTTTTTGAAGTGTCTGCTTAGAATTGCACCCATGCCCTGAAACTGAATCCGTATACTTCAATTTCTGGTACTTAACCGAACCGAAATGGACAATTCTTTTAAATTTAACAAACCTACAACGCAAGTAGAGCCATTAGTAAGTCTGGTCAAGAAATAAAAGCCCAATCACATGAGTTTTCACAAATTTTGAACCAATAACAAATTTTCAAACGGATTAAGATTCCCGGATGAAGTTGAGCAGTGGTAAATTCAATAACTACTTAATTCAATCTTTCACCTTTATGACCAACAATGCTGGGGGACTAATTTTAAGGCGGTCTAGGCATAATGCAATTGCATAAAAATCAATCCCAGAACTATTGCTACTAGCAATTAATTAACAATGATACAATTCGAAATGATGCCACGCCAAACGGCAAACTTCCAAATTGCCGTTTCCCGAAGCCCTTAACTCAATCGATATAATTCACATCTACATCTTTTCATTCACTTGCACATTCCACTTTTCCACTATTAAGCGCATCTCAACGGATTTAGCACCGTTGGAAGCCCAGGTATAACACCACAATCCGTCCGAAAATTCAGGCACTTGCACTTTCGGTTCTTATTCGAAGAACAATCACATTCACAAGTTATTTTAGTCAACTTAGAGGTTTTAGACGTAAGATTTTGCCGGCGCGACGTTTACATATAATTCACCATGTAGAATTAAAGAAGACAAACCTCCTGGTCATATCATAAAATCACAATACTTATCTGTTCTTTACTTCCTTGGTTGGCACGATACGAGATCTTATGGTGTATTTCTATTGTAGGTTAAGATTAGATTATTACAGATTAGAAATATGCAATGCAATACCTATCTGTGGTTCCAGTCGTTTAGTTATTTATTACACCAGGTTTTAATACCAAATAATATAAGCCTAGCCCGGTCACTGTGCAACTGCCATGCAAATCGTGTTACTTAAAAAAATGCACCGTCAAATTATGGTCAAATATATAGTCCAACTAAACTATTGTACAAGGCACAACCAGCAATATATCTCATGCAAGTTTACAATATTTAGTACATTATCATTAACATTTGTTTCGTTTCACTGTATAAATGATTCGGCATTCACGGATTTAAATAAAGTCGAGCAGATTAAGTCAACAGCCAACCCCTAATCCTACACCAAACAACTGCTCTCGCATAAGCATTCATTATTGCAACGAATAATCATTTCTATATGATATGAATTTAATTTTAAACCTTTAAATTCATTCAAATCCTTGCTACTCATAAAAATCCATCTGCCTACAAATCCAATTGTTTAAACCGCTATTAGTCACTACCCTCACCGCACATCTTCCCTTGCTAAAAAGTGGCCGGACTTGGTCCACTGCAACTGCTACACTGATAGTAGTGCACAGTCTGTGTGCAAAATCCCATTGTTGAACGTAATTGCGGGGAATTGAACCGACTGAGTAGGACCAAACGACAGGGAATGATTTAAATAAATTAAATAGGAATCACTCACCTGGTTGTTTGTTAGCAATTTTATTGAAACAGTTTTGAAAAACTTCGTAGAGATGCATGGGTTCATCGTCACTCGCAGCCATCTTCGAAAGGACTGAGGACTGACTTGAACTGAACTGACTGTGGCTGGCGCGGAATAAAGACTGGATATCTCCAACCCAGGACAGTCAGCGGAGGAGCCAGGCATAAAAGTGAACGTACTTTTTTTTGTACTCCATGTCAACACAACATGGGGAAGCGCAGCCTTTAGTACCAATCCCATCCACACAAAATCCAGTAGTTTGGGTGTGCATTTTCTTGTTCAAGTCCCATGTCAAAGGTCAGGTCACACGAAGCCGTCAATCTGACCGGATACAAT
Source organism: Orthonychiurus folsomi (assembly GCA_036851895.1). NCBI lineage: Eukaryota > Metazoa > Arthropoda > Collembola > Poduromorpha > Onychiuridae > Orthonychiurus > Orthonychiurus folsomi. The sequence goes on from JAAXYW010001209.1 coordinate 8,352, forward strand.
TTCATTGATAAACAATCTGGAAGCCGATTATTATAAACTCAAAAGAGAACACGCGTCTGTAGATCAAATGGGTGTCAAAAGTAACGCTTTATATGATGAAACAGACAGACGCAGAGATCAACTGAATATCAAATTTAGAATTAAATTGCCAAATATGGAGTAGAATTTTTTATCAATCCAACAAAGCGTCTCTGATTGTTATACTGTTAAGGAATAACTACTAGTAGCCAGCACTGCAATTGAAGAGAAACAAATTTAATCGGCTCAAACTACTCAAACCGTACTGTATAGAATTCCCTTTCATAGACCTGCAATTTGTTAAAAGCAATGATGAAAAATAGAGGCTCGTAATTTCTGTTATGAAGTCTGGATACTGGTTAATTATTTAGCAACCACAATGGAATCTGTAAGGTATATAATTTATTCAAGGCTACAGGTAAGATTAGAATTTTTTAAATAATTGTCGTGAAATGCTACAGAAAAGATTAGAATTTTTTAAATAAATGTCGTCATTCAGAGTTTGAAACAATAAAACATTTGCTGTACAAATTAATTTGATTTGACTGTGTTCTCAGTGTGGATAGGAGAATCCAGAATTAGCCAAAATCTCTGGTTTCTTGGATTGTGATTCGCCGTCAGAAGACGCATCACCGTTCCTAGCCTTTTCAATGGAATGATCGGCGGATTTCTTTCTATCATTAGAAGGGTCTCTTGACTTCTTTTTATCAGTAGAACGGGATCGATCAATTGACCTCTTCCTAGAACCTCGACTATGTGAACGCTCACGTGGCCTTCTTCTATCAGTAAATCTGTTTCCACTTCGCCTTCTGTAAGGGGATCTGGACCTATCCCTGGAGCTCCTCCTTCTTTGTCGATTTCGATCATATCTTCCGTCTCTGGAATTATCCCTTCTGTTTCTTGTCGAGGATTGGATTTTCCTTCCAGTTGACCTAGATCGATTTCGCCTCGCAGCTGACCTTGAACGATTTCGTCTGCCGGCTGACCTAGAACGATTTCGTCTACCGGCTGACCTGGAACGATTTCGTCTGCCGCCTGACCTGGAACGATTTCTCCTGCCTCCCGACCTGGATCGTTCCTTCCTTTCCTTGGATCTAGATTTTGTTGTGTCACGGTGCCCTTTTTCATCTTTATCTTTTCTCTCTGGTGATTTGGATCTGTTCCTTCTATCTCTGGACTTTGGCGGATCCAGCTTTACATCTGGGTCTCGAGTTTCCTTGTCCACAGATTTTTGGTGATTCTGGACTCGACTTTCAGTCACTTTGCGCCTTCTTTTGCCTTCACTTGAAGAGGAACGAGCTTGTCCTCTGGAACGCTTGGAACTTTCAGTCTTGGTTTGACTTTTCTTTGCTGGGAAACTCCTCGGCTCCTCTCCAGGGGGAGCAGGTTCTGGAGAGTGCTCAGCACTGCTGTTTCCTCCTTCCTGCAACCCCTTCCCCTTCGCTGGCGATATTGAGCGTGGGCGAGTTAACAAGTCCTTAATCAGAGCCACACCCTCTTCAACAATACCTTTATGATGTCTACCATGTTGGTCACTATTATCCTCATCACCTGAGCTTTCTTCCCACGCCTTAAAACGTTTTTTGAGCAGCTCATTCCTTAATCTCCTCTCTTCCTCTACATCTTCTGGCTTCAGATTACTTTTAAAAAGCATTAAAGGATTTTCTGAACTCGTCTTCAACGTTGCAGCCTCCATTAAGAAATCTGCGGACTCAACTCTTGCTGGGTTAGTATCGCTAACATTGAATTCGGAATCGCTGATAGACTTTGTAAACTCAATTTCGGGTCTCCTCTCCTTACCGCCTTCTGTTGTCTCATTCTCACGATTTGTCTTCTTAAATAAATGCTGGTAATAAACCACCCCGTCTCCTTCAACTCCGGGTGGCGGCTCCACAAAAGAGCTTATTTCCAAAGCGGATGTAATTTCTTCTCGAATATCATTGTCTTTGTCGACATCTGACGATGCCTGGATGGACGATAAATTTTTCGCTTCCTTCTCTCGTTCGTTATCTTGGTGACGTTTCTGACGTTCTTCCTGACGACGGCGGAGCTCTTCTTCCCTTTCTCGGCGCAATTTCTCTTTTTCCTAAACAAATAAATTCTTCAATTACTCGGAACATGTTACAAGCTGTATATGAAATCTTTGGTCGCCCACACAAACCTCAAATTCTTTCATTGAAATCGTTTTACGTGTCTCGGCCTTCCAATGGGGAGGGGTCCGACTTCTGGATCTGCTGCTTGACGCATCTCGGTAGCACTAAAGACAGGAGTCATAAAAAGGATGATGCAATTTTCTGAAGAACGTTATATGTGTCTATCTCTACTCTAGTAATAAACTAGATTAGTAGGATGATTTACAAAAAGGGACGGATTTGAACTTACAATTTTGCCTCTTCCTTTAATTTTCTTGCCACTTGCAGCTGATCCTTGGTAGGTTCCAAATCTCCGCCCGTCGTTTCGATTAAATCCTCGATCTCTGTCCCGATTATCTCGAATCCTGTAATCCGGGCGCCTTCCACGATCGCGATCACGACCCCTATCTCGACTGCGGGATCTAGACTTCCTTCCCTTTTTCTTGTTAACGTCTTTCTCGTTGGTGGTACTCTTCTCGTCCTTATCTTTGTCAGGTTTACCCCGCATCAAGAAGCGATTGGATGGGTCTGGAGGAATTTCGTCTTGATCAATTTCTCGTACAACTGCCAAAGGATGCGGGATCTCCCTGTAAACATCAAATATAGGAGCCATTTTAGACAATACTTAAACTAGAGCGTTCCGAGCACCGTTTAATTCGTTTGCTTTTGAAATTCAATGTGGCACTGCTTATTACGTCACTGGTAGTTTCATATTTCATGCGCTGCACAATTAAGTTTGAATAAATATTTACTTGTCATCGTCATCGTCTTTTTCTTCTTTCATTTTCTTCTTTTTAGAAGGTTCACTGCCGCTGTTGCTGTCATCTGTGATTTCTCCGGAGGATGCGTCATCCTTTAATATGGGTTTTACCTTAACCTCTTTTGACTTCTTTTCTGCAAAGCATTAGCATAAATACAAAATGAAGACAGATCTTTCATGGTTAAATTACTGTAGCTCTCTACTTCATTTTCAAAGCAATTATTCGTCGTAATGGTATTATGTTATTGCTGCTCTCATTACCCTTCTTTCGCTTCAGAAGAACAAGCTCTCCAGAATTAACTATCCTCACGTCCTGTAATGGTCGGCTTTTACGATCTACAGGGAGCCCTTCAATTTGTTTCACAATCGCTTGACCGCTGACAACACGTCCGAATACCACATGTACACTGCGGGACACACAAAACATGGTCATTACTACGGCACTACCTAATATTATGAAACCCCAAATTTTCAGTTGAATTCCAAAATTCCAAAGAACCATTGAAATTGAAATCAACAAATTTATGACAAATACTACGAACTTACAGTAAAAATTAGTAAATACTCACCCATTCAAGTGCGGAGCGGGCTGTGTGAGTCTAATAGATAAGAAGAGAAAAATATGTTTGGGTTATAGTTTCGAAATTTCATCATCATCTATCATTCAATTAGTCTTCACCCAAATCAATTCTATAAATAGTAGAAAATAGAGAAATGGCTTCTCTCAGTAAATCTCATCTTACAGTACTGGTACCACAGGATCCTCTCCCAATGTTCATATTCATAGCACCAAGCTCTATAGTGAATATAATCGCTAACCACAATTATTTCGCAGCTCATGTGTAGATAAAGTACTAGTTCAATTTTAACAATATTATATGTATACTTTCTGAAAATAGTTTAACTTTTCAAAACAGAAATTCAACAACTTTCAAAGTTCATTTAAATACACATGAAACAAAACACGATTCAATTCAAATCTAATTAAATTGATTGGTTACATCATTTTTGTAGCGTAAAGCAAAGGGTATGCAAATTATTGCAAATGGTAAGAAAGTGGAACTATTGATTTAAGGATGGTAACCTAAATTGCGGGAATTTAGAAACCAATTCATAGACCAATTCCGATTTGCTGTTAAATCTACATCTTACATAAAGAACTGTGATCCATTTGTTGCCGGCCCGCGATTAGCCATGGACAAGAGGTAAGGTTCCTCATGCTTTACATCAAAATTCTCATCTGTAAATATAACAAAGCTGGTGTTTATGGAACTTTATAAAACTAAAAGTTAGTTGAATTGAATGTAGTATTTTCTGGGTTCGTTTATCAGCCAGTTTAGTTGCCAGCCAGCAGTAGCTTTTTCCAATTAAAAGTTTTACCTTCAAAAGTTCCTCCGTAAATTGATTCACCCCCGGTACCGTTCCCATTAGAGAAATCACCTCCTTGGATCATAAATCCTTTGATAACTCGGTGAAATACGGTAGATTTGTAATGAAGCGGCTTCTCTGTAGTTTTTCCAATGCCCTGATCGCCTGAGCATAGTGCCCGAAAGTTCTCAGCAGTCTTTGGAGTCTTATTATAGTACAATTCAAAGACTATTCGCCCTGCCGAAATGCCTCCTATTTCTACATCAAAGAAGCATCGTGGTTGAACCACCGGGTCCTGTGTTACTTCATCAATCGTCATCTTTGATTCTGTAGAAAAATGTAATATTAAATGAGGCACACATACATGGCACAGAAATCGGTTGCACAATTGTACGTAATCCTCAATTCTCTTCTTGTTAAATTCCGCTAAGGCTTTAAGAAGTAAAATGACGTGAGTCATACACCATTTAATAATTAAATTTGAGAATTGGGGGACAAAATAAAATAAGCAAATAAAAAATCTTGACTCAAATATGAAAGAAGAACCGGGAAATGCAGTGTATTCTCAAATTAATTAACAAATCAAGCTCACCACGCAGCTGTAGTTCTGTGCCGAATCACTTACGACTTTCTCTCGACAATAGTCCGATGTGTACACTTAATTTTAACTGCTGTTAATTGCATTTAAACCGGCGACAGCTTCAATTTTAGGTTGCGTCCTTTCTGTTATCACGCATTAGAGTGAAGCTTGTATTTCCCTCTGCTTGGTGTGCCGTCGACGACGCCTTATTTCTCACATTATGTCGCAAGCAATGATGAACCATTGCGAGTGTGCCATTGAAAATTCATGTCTTTGTAAACATTATAAATTGTTTTTTAGTTTCGCATACGCATAATGAACGGAATGAATCAGCAAGTGATTTCGATTTGAGCTCAACTGTCTAATTTTCTAATCTAATCAAATTTTACAATTTGTAATAGTTGCTCAGCGACGCTAAAAACAATACGCAGTTTTGTAACAAAATTGTCTTCAATGTATTTAACGAAACGAACCTAAAAAATGAAATATTGAATTTTAGCAATTTAACTGATCATATCACTTAAGCTTTGGGAATTAAAAGCTCCTGTATAAACCAAGGTTTTTTAAAAAGAATTTGCCATCCATGGCTGACGAGAAACCGCCGGGATCCGCGGTACCCGTCGCGGCGGGCGTGACCGCGACCTCTTCTACTCGCGATGCAAATCCGAATGGACAAAACGTTTTGGTGAAATTTGATCCTCCTGTCACAATTTATTCATTTCTGGGTCAAAATACTGTGAAATTTGTGAATGCTTTCGCTATGCTGGTAATGGTTCTTAGCTCCAATATGTATTTAGAATTTTAGCATTCGTGAGAAGTAACTGAAGGCCAGGTTTGCAAAATACTCTTTTGCGTATTAGAAAAGCCAGAAGGAAGAAATCAAAAGTAAGCTACCTAAGCCCGGTGCCGGCGTTACTTGCGATGATATATCCATGGAAGACAGACAAATTGAAGAAATCTTGGATGCAATCATTCCACCTGCCGAATGGGAGGATGATGGGAGAGTTTATCGCCAAGTGGTAATTTTAGGAGAGAACTACCAGTTGCCTAGACTTAGGCATATTAAAATTAAAATACCTTTTGTTTCTAATTCTAGGTTAGTCCTAGTCCTGCGCTTCGAGCCGATTTGATTGCCCTTCAAGAAAAATTGGATTATTATCTGAAGCAAAGACAAGCCCGCGAGGATGGCATTTGCCCACTTCGCAGAGAGTTAGTAGATTCGCCGAATTGTAAAACAAATGTTATGAATTCTTTGTATTGTCTGTAACAATAATTATTTGCCACACAGGTTGTATTCCCAATGCTTTGGTAAGGTGGAATATAAATCATCCAAAGCTATCCATTCTTTTCACTTGCTATAATTATTCTGCAGACGAGCTGATTCGGCAGGCAACTATTGACAGCCCTGAGAGAGGTCTGTTGCTGCTTCGGGTTAGAGATGAGGTTAGGCTTTACTGCAAAAAAAAATATTTTGGGATTTCCGTTTTTTAAATACATTTGATGGGTTCCATAAAAAATACTGATAGGTTCGTATGAGTATGAGCGCATATCAGGCAAGTGAAAATTCTATATCTTCTGTTTACTATCTGAAATCTGTTCATGAAATATACCAGTTTGACACTATCAGGCATTGCATGAGAGTGCCACTGCATTTGGTAATCATAAAATAGCATTGACAGACTCTGCTCAAGAGAATTTTAGTAGGAAAGTGGGTGCTGGGTCTCAACAAAAACAGGACTTGGAGAAATTAGTCCAAGAATTAAGGGTCAAATTGGAACTTTCTGAACGAACTTATCAGGAACAGAAGGAAGCAGATGATAAGAAGCACTGGGAAGATATGCAATTCGCCAAACGTGCTCATCAGCTCCTTAAGGTAATACAGGTTTTTGGGATGCCCAATAGATGAAGTAATCATTTTTCTATTTGCTATTTAGCAACAACTGGAAAGGCTTACTTCCTGGGTGCCGCCCACGTAATGTCAGCAATCCCGACAATTTGTACTGTTTCCATTGCAAAGAACTAAAGCTAAAAATTTTTTTTCTTAGGGCCGAAGATTTCGAATTAAACGAAAATACTACGAACAAACCACTGTATCCAAAAGGTACGACGAAAAAAATTGTCTGCGACTACTAGATTAGAAATTTCAGCTTTCAGACTCTCCCTGTTGGTAAACGTTTCGAGTAGTAAACTATATGCGTGAAATAAACGAGTCCGTACACTAAAGCCAATGCGGGCCATTCCTCATTAGAATTACTAATTAACGTATCAAAGCACGAGCCACATAATCAATGAAGTAATTTAGCTAGGACTTTGTGCAAAACTAACTCCACAGCAGAAATCTGAGTTTGAAAAATTGTCTAGCATGGTTGTAGATAAACAAGAATAGCCGATTCTGTGTGGTTGAACTTGGACAAAATAATAAACACGATAGGAGAAAGTTTTAACAATTTTATTTGGAAAGACTCCATGAACGTCCAGTCGCAGTCCTATTAGTCCAAGATTCACTACTGGACCGGAAGACTGCTAACAAAACTCTGCAACCGCCACCGTCATTCATCAGGTAAATCCTAACAACATAAGGAGTGATGCAAATACTGACTTGTTAGATTTTGCAGTTTTTAATATTATTTTCTTAAAAAATCCATGTAATTTACAATAAATTATTCCTAGCAGTTTATATAAACTCAAACATATCAACGAAATAGAAATACACTAGAATCATGGGACTGTTCTGAGTTCCAAAAAAAATGTTTATTATACAACGTTACAAACGCAAGTTTTAAAAGCACGACGAACGTAATCGAAGCTAAACTAAATTATTTTCGTTTCTCCCTCATCCACAAACTCACAAAAAATCGTAATTTATAAAAGAAATATTGTGCGTTTGCATTTACGAGAGAGAAATTCCTAACTCATTTTGAATTTTGTTGATTACTTAACGGGGAGGACCACCACCTCCATAACCACCTCTACGACCAGAACCTCCTCCGCTATCCCCACCAACACGACCAGATGGTGGACGCCTAGGACCAGAATCCCCCCTATCCCCACGCCTAGACGGGTCAACCGGACGACCTCCACCGTAACCACCTCCCCCTGACCCTGCAAAATTATCCTCTGTTACCACCACCCCTTCTTTCTCCCCTGTTACCTTCCTCCCTACTAAATCCCTTGTCAGTGTCTCGATCACGCCTTGGGCGGGATCTGGAGGACACCGGCATAAAGTCATCATCATCATCCTTAGCTACGTTATCCTCATTAATGAAACGATGATGCGCGTCTCTATCATCCTCAGGATCCGAATTTGTATCTTTCTCTTTCTCACTATTACGGTCAAAATCAGGTGTTTTCCGATCAGTTTCGTACACTGGGCGTCGTTGAACGTCTTCCTCTCTTATATCTTTACGACGATTCCATGGATTTTTTAACGGATCATTAATTTCATTTTGTACCAATTCATTGCGTCCAACAGGTGGCTTAGAAGATCCTTCAATTTCACAGTCGTCATCTTCGTCACTCCTTTTAAAACCATAGAAAACAAAATGTCAGACAACGTTACATTTAAGATAAATTAATATGGTGGAAACATCTCATCGTGCCAAAGATTTCAAGACAACAAGTCCAGGAAATTCGCAAGAATTTGTTGGTAGGGAATGCTAAAAGGTGCGAAAATTTCGAAGTTGCAAATAGAAGTAAGGATTAAAGCAAAGACAATCCATTGAAATCTATTGCAGCGCAGCGATTTCAATGATGTCCAAGACCAAATACATCAGCTAAAAGAGGTCAAATCGGGAGCTTGTCGCCAGCTACCGTATTAAATGACTTTTTCAGTACCGAAAAAGCAGGATTGCACAGCGAATGCAGTTTAGTAGAAATGCAAGCAAGGTAGCAGTGCTAAACATAGTTCTGGTCAGGATAAAGATATGAATGTGCAAAGCAAAAATAAAGATTACAATCATCCTCAAACAACTCATCTAAAAATAAAGCGGGAACCAATAATTTTGTTTCTGGTCCAGAAAACAAGCCTCGATCTAATAGCTGAGTAAATTTAAGAAGTTAATGATTACTGAAGAAATTTTAGCAAAAATAAAAAGCATTGGACTGTCTACATAAAGCCTCTGTGGTGCAAAAGGTAATGTCGAGAATCAAAATTCGGGACGCAAATGCGGCATCATCACCATATAGAATTTATGCCTTAACAATTAACGACAGCTGCAAACACCTTCCATCCTTCCACCTATTCTTTACAGTAAATGCTCACTCTATCCACTTCCTCTAGTGTAACCAACATCCAGCGGCACTCCCATCTCTCCCAATTAATGAGAGACAACTAATGTGACTATCCCACCCCCCTCGATTCATTCTTCAAAGAGGTTAAGAGGAAGATTTGGTAAGTGGCCATTCACGGTAAGTTCGGCCAGGGTTCGCTTTACTTACAATAAATTAAGATTAAATTAAGATTGTGGAGATGTTCAAACCTCGCCATTAAAATTAATTATGTGGAAACACTATAAAATATGGTGGCTTCTTACACTCGTGTAGTATAAATCAATGAAATATATTTATTAAGACCTTTGAATAAGTTTGGACGTGGGAGGTTTATTACTAGGATGAAAACTTTCTGAGCAAAAGGATGAAGCGACAGAAGGGGGAGCAGTGGTCGGAGACCTCATTGACAATAATCGAGGAGGAGATTCTTCAGGAATAGAGTGTCGAGGAAGGAGAAGTTCCCTGGATTTATCGGATGAGGTAGATGGGATTCTTTCTCTTAGTCTTCTTTCTTTTTCATATTTCAAATCACGATCCCGTCGATCCCGTTCTTCAGGCGTTCTTTGTAGAATTCTAAAACGAGTTTTTAGAAAAAACCAAGCCCGAAACACAATCAGTCAATCAGTCCATCCAACGCAATACACAAAGACCAACCCTTCCGTATAAACGAGTTAGACAAACTTTGCACAGAACCGACCACAATGGTCACAATCATAAACATTGTTAGTAGAATAATTGAAATTGAAAGCAGAAATCATTTGTTACAATTTAACCCTTCACTTTATTGCTCCGGCCTGTCGACAAATAAGCAGTAGTAGTTAAATTACGTAATATAATTTATTAAAGAATTAAATAGCAAAGAAAGCACTGCTCACTTTTTCAGTATACTCTTAAAACCTAATTTGAAAAAAGATATGAAACAAGGGGTCAAGTTAACAGTAGTGGCTACTTCTTGGCCATCATTCCTTGATTTGCGCAAGGACCTTAAACATGATACGGTTGACGGTTATCTGTTTCTAATCTAACTTTTGGTCACAAAGGCTAATGTCAACAAGCCGGTTTGAAAAAAATTAATCCTTAATCTACCCTCCACCCACCAGTTCATCATGCCCAATACACTCCTAAATTGGTAATACTAAATCCTAATTCACTTAATTAGTGAAGTTAAGCAAATAAACAAAACATTATATTACCGAATTCGTGGTTCATCCATTTGTGAATCTGATCTAACACGATTTGTTGTACGTAGCTCCATGGATTGTAACTTCTCTTCAATTTCCTTTTCACGAGCAGCTGTATCTACAGGCTTAGCTCCTCCAAATATTGCAGAAGAGGTTTCTGGGGCTGGTTCAGCAATTTGTGCTTTAACCGTTCTCGGCGCAAGTACCAGCTTTTTTCTTTCACGTTGTGGTTCATTGGGTTGTCTGTAAACCAGATTATAATGTTTAAATGAAAGAAAGACAATTAGCAACTGGCATGCACAAGAAAATTTGAATTACAAATGGGCATCGTTCATGTCGTGACAAATATGATGTACCCAAAGCTTAAAGTAAACGCCTTATTAAAAATTGTAAAAAAAAATGTACAATTGCACTTACACTGGCTGCGGCGGTGCGGCCGTACTTCGGTATGATGGTGGAGAATTTTCCCGACTTGTACGACTTCCGGTGGCTGAAGCATATCCTCGGCGTCCACGCTCATCATCGTGTCCTCCTCGTGGTGGTGATGGTTGTCTCATGGGGCCACGGTCATTATACCCTCTATTATCTTGACCTCGTGGTGGCTCATCCCTTACTCTCATGCCGCCGAAATCCATTGGTGGCCTACCGCCTCCACCACCACCACCACCACCCGCGTAAGAGCCGCGATAAAAATTTGGTTCTTCTCTCGGAGTGGCTCGCTCGTTCCTCCAGCTTGAGTCCATTCCGTTGCTACCAGAGCGATCCCTTGGCGGCAACTGGTCGCGATCACCACGATCAGCGGGGAAATCGTTAAATCCTCCACCTCGGCGGCCACCCATCATTTGATCTCTAGTCATTTCGTTTCCACCGAATCCGCGCTCCCTATTTCTATCAAAATCACCACCCCTGTTGCTACCGCCGGCAAAGTCATTTCCACGACGGAAATCACTAAATCCACCTCCAGCGCCTTGCCTGATTCAAATAAAGGTAAGTCACGATATATTTAGCCAGAAAGAAGAGAATAAATATTTTTGAACTGAATCAATCGTCACCATTATTTGTAAAAGTAAATTTATACGGGTTGTTGACTAACTGTCAAATTAAATGTAATACCTGGGTGGGCTGTTAGGCTTCATATCGGACCGCCAATCATTAGGCGTCGCATCAGCAAAACTGCCACCTCCACGCCCTGAACCTCCGTCTCGTCTGTTGCTTTCGCCCAAAGAAATACGAACTGACCTTCCTTTCAATTGTTGGTCTGACATAGCCAGCGCTTCAATTAAGTCTTCACGATTTTCAAAGTCTACGTAGCCATAACCTTTTGGGCGATTCCCCATATCTTTCGGGATTCTGACACTCACGATTTTCATATCACGGAAAAAATCGTACACATCCTCATCTCCAATATCGTAGGAAACATTACTCAAATGCACAGTGAAAGGTGGGTGTCTCGGGATTTGACTATCATCAATGTTAGGTCCACGCGACGCCCTCGGAGCAGAAGGCAGAAGTATTCGTTCTTTTTCAGTAATGAGTTCTGTAAACACATGTGAAATACAATTAAATCACTGTCGAATAATCTAAATTGCTTAAAAATGACTTAAACACATGGGCAAAATCGTACCTTCTTCGTCCATTTCCTCAGCCCAATTTGAAAAGGATGGTTTCTTCGTAGTGTAAACCACATTTTGTCCAGAGTTCGGGGCATTGCCATCCTCCAGTTGGGCATTGAATGCTTGAAGGGAAACTGTGGTTCCCTTGTTCTTCTTTCCCTTTTCTGTAAATTCAAATTGACATTACATTCAGCATAATCAAAACGGTAAGGGGGTAAGGATTTAATAAAAGCTCGTCTAGTTTGGCAGCATCGTATGCTTCTACATAATTTCAAATAAGCTTATCGTATCCTGAAGATTAATTACTTAGCCCAAGCCCTACCCGAATCCAAACAACTGGTAAGTCAACTATCTATCATCTGTGATCAATAAATCCATTTTTACATATTCAATTAATTGCGAATACGACTGACGATGGCCAATATCATATTCGCAATTCGCATTCATATGCATATATTCGGTTCATGCCCAGTACGGAAAACACCATACTGTCTGCCGCCGCTGAGTATGGTGGACTGTGCCGAACTGTAATGACGAGATAGCCTGACATATTCTGCCGAGCGCGGAAACTGACTGACCTAATTAATTCTAGCATGAAATGGTAATTAATGGATTCGATAGTAACTTACTGCTTGCCATGGTGGATGATACGCAGTTGGTTCTAAATAACACCACTGATGTAGATATTTTAGAAGAACAACGTGTTTAACTTGGAAAATAATTTGACTCGACTGCGATGCCTGCTGGCTGGTTGTCCTCCGAGAAGGATGGGTTGGAGGTGATGGGAGCGCGGATGCATGCGTGGAGATCCCAGCAATGGCGCCTCCGTCCCCACCTGCGGAGCCAATGGAAATTTTGAAGTTAAGCCGCATATACCTCATGACATCTGCCGGACATGGACAATAATATCCATTTGAAACTGTTCCGGTCTCACTCCGAAAACATTCATTTCTAATATTCAGCCAGCACACGATACATAATTTAAAGTAATCAATCAATTTCGCTAGTGCTAGTAGGATCGGATGATGTCAAATTAAATCCTAAACCCTGCTTGACAACTGCTTGTCTAAAACTTCGCATTTAGTGATTGAGCGGGTGAATTGGACTATCTTGGTCGAACTATTTCTTTTTTTCCTTGAAAAAATAAACATTTTATATGAAAAAGCTGTGTGAAGGCTTCTTCGGTCCTCTGGGTCTGGAGAAGCACACAACCGCGCGCGCCGCGCAGCGCGTGTGACCCCAAATAGAAAGGTTAATGTAATGAGTGAATGGTAAGGTTTGTAATAAAGAGAACAAAATCAAAGACATTAATCAATCATGAAAACATTTTCCACGTATTTTAAACTAACACTACTCGTCTAGCTTTCTAGCATTCTAGCTAACTGAATGGCGCGCTTTCTTTCACCTTAAAATATTTGTATCCTAGAATTTTTCCACAAAGATTGCCTCTGACAGAACGTATTTTTTGAGAGGGCAGCAGTAGTGGCAGTAGTGACTAATAGTAAGTAGTGAGCCTCAATTAGGAAGCATGTAGTACGGTAATTTTTAACATTGGATGAATTGTTGGAGTTGCTAAATTGGATGAATATGCCAAATTGCCAATGCCAAACACTGTCTGGTGTCTGGTCTGCAGGACAGAAGTGCAGACTGCAGAGTAGACCCCCAGTATTTATGTGCCTATGCATGGGGTGCAATGGATTTCAGAATTCAACGCGCCAGATACGAAACAATGCAGCAAAAACAAATCTGATCGACTTGATTTGTTTCACAATTTGCTGTAACTTGTACTTGTAGTTAAAATATTCTGGTTAGGTAATTGATAATTTTAACTCTTTGTATGGATTGGGGTAGTGTAACTACAGTGTGGGAAAGGTGGCTAGTCGCTTAATGGGTTTTTGTTGAGGTGAATCTGTACATCTTGGCCCGTATTGTGGATTGTCAATTTGTTGAAACTTTAAACGATGAACATGTGAAATAGTGTGAACGAAAGTTATGTGAACCGACACAATGTAATATAGCACAGTCTACAGCTCGTCCCAACAAAGCCACCAAGAAAGAAGGCATTCAAATTACTGGTGACCCTTTCGTTCATCGTTGTCGCATATGTATGTATGACGGTGATTTTAAATTTTGTTTATGAAGAATTGATACTACCTTACTACAAGCGGTATTAATTTAGTGCGGAAAATTTAGTAGACGACAGTCATGCCACAGCATGAAGGTTTGTACAAAAAATCAACCCGGAAGCGATCCAGTTTGAGTAAGTTAATGTTACCAACTGATCGATGTGCATGTCATTCTCATTGCTTCTACCCATTTGCCATTCGGGCATATGCCACTTGAGGCAATTCGCAGTGCAGTGGTTACTAGGAGAAATTATGAAAAGTTATACACCAATCTTTTTAACGTGTAAGTTAAAATTTGATTTTTCTTGAATTTACAGAGAAGGGGGATTCCATATTGCCACCAAAATTTCAAGCAAGGCTGAACGATTTGTTCAATCAAATTGAAAAGGAATTTGAAGCATTATACGTAGAAAATATGGCTTGTAAGTTGGTACTTATAGCTTATAACAGTTAACAAGACGCATATAGTAATCAAACTTGCCTTCATTTTTATTTCAGTGCACGAGAAGCTGGATAGTCTTACTTCCAATTCCGTAGTGGATTCCCGGGACTACTCTGGGTTTACACCTGGTGTAACAGCATCGTCAACTCCAGCAGACAAGCCATTTCAGCCATTGGCTTCCGCGGAAGGAGCAGATTTAGACTCCCAGCACAGTTCTTCACATAAATCCGCGGCTGCTCCAAAAGTCAAAGGTCACCTTGATTTTAGTTCTAATTTCTAGACGTCTAGCGAATGAATTTAATAGAAATTAAAAATATTAGTATTTTAACAAATATTTACATAATTTATGACACATTAACTGAAACAAAATCGCATTCTTGCTTTCCTGCAGGTGGAATTCCTAGTCAGCAGAGGGTTGCTTTGAGGCTTAAAGCGCAAACTAGTCGAATCGTATCGAGTTTCAAAACGAATGCAGTGTCGTGCAGTTTAGTCAAAGAGTTTTTTGGCCATAAGGATGGAATTTGGGACGTGACGACGGCAAGGCTTGCGATTCCTGTTATCGGCACAGCATCAGCAGGTATTATCTAACGTCTAACCAACCTTTAAAAGTATGTCTTTTCCACTCTTCTGGTTTATTTAATATATCAGAACTGCGGCCGAGAGAAACTTTCAATAAACAACATGAATCTCCAAACAAACCAATTCTAACCCTTAATGTTTCAGATCACAAGGCTGGAGTTTGGTCCATTGAGTCTGGACGGTGTTTGCTTAGATATCAAGGCCACACTGGATCTGTAAATTCCATCAGATTTCATCCCACCAGAGAACTGGCATTAACCTCGTCTGGGGACCACACCGCTCATATATGGCAAGCATCGGTAGCTTGGGAACAAATGGTTAGTTGACAGAAGTAGCAGCTTGCAGAATGTAGGACTGCGTCTTTCAATT
>JAAXYW010001210.1:0-23782 GCA_036851895.1 Orthonychiurus folsomi
TTCCAACTATATTGATTTATATAGCGCTGCAGAATACATTCATTTATATAGTCAAGTACCCCTCCCCTTGGACCGATTATTTCGACTAACGAACTTGTCCGGAGCCAGCACACGGTGTGCTCGGTAATAAGTGTATGATGTTTTAGCTATAGTTATAGTATTCATGGCAGATCAGACTATAACACAAGCAGCAACATAGCACGCGGCAGCGCGACACGCACGGACATTAAATTGAATCAAAGTGGATAATCAAATATCGTCTCAATTTGATTCAAAATCGAATAACCTTGATTAACTAGTCAGACAAGCTACCGCACCGGCATGCACCAGACTCACCAGATATGTTTGCCAAATTATCCCTTGTCGCCTTTTTGGGGGTCGTTGTCTCCGAAGTACAAAATTTGACCATTTCTAACCCTAACCCAATACCCAACTGCTAATCAATACATTTCTTTAATAGGATACTGCTTTTTTTGGACTAGTTGACAACCATTGTAAAGGATGGGAGCATAGTACATTTTATTACCATTTGGGTATGACATGCTGCCACAATAAAACAGTAGAAAATGGGATCGGCCAAAATACTCATTGCGACAGTGTGTATGTTCCAAAGGGAGAAGAAAATGGAAAAGTACAGATCACATCCTTTAAATTTTGCTGTGAATAGCCACTCAAACTTATAATGTAACACTTTTCACTTTTTCAGTCTTGGGATTCTTGTGACATGACGCAATAGAAGAGATGAGTCATCGCGGAGGCGCTTGTTGTGGAAATACATCACTCCCGTTCTACCACGACACTGATGAGACTCCGTATCATAAATGGGTACGAACTAATGTAACAAACTGCGGAAAAACACTGGAGAAGAAATTTGAAAAATTAGGGTTGGCGGACGATGACAAACAGATATTCCTGAAGAGTGTAATCAAAAAATATTCTCATTATACCAATTGCAAAGAATACGCTCGCTGGACGAGCAAGCTTTTTGAACGAATGAAACTATGTTCCACCAAGTGCGTGGCCCCTTCGGTCATCCATTGGCATTCGGTCATAAATTTTGATCATTTGAATTCAAAATCTGTTCAAACAGATCGGACACTTGGTGGAGCATAGTTTTTGCAACAACGTGCTCACATGAATAAATTAATCAAGATGGCGGTATTTGGTTCCATCTATAGTTGGTTTTCTCGCCGGCGCGTTGTGGCGGGAATATTTTCCGAGAAAAAGTTGAGAGGATTTAGTAAGTCTATCTTATTGTTTACTTTGCGTTTACTTTGCAGTGCAAATTTGAATGCTACCTTGTCGAGAAGGAGAAGATCACAATCGATCATTTAATAAAAGTAAGAGCGGGGGATACTATAGACACTGACAAAATCGCAAAGGAATTTATACCAACTTACGTAACAAATGCTGTAGGACAGCAAGTCATGGGAAGAGTGAAGAAGTCTTTTAACAGTACTTATGTAATGAAAGGTGAGGGCTTAACTAAACATACATTCTACGATTAACGGCTATCAATTATCACTGCTTGGTGTTCTCATTTAATATAGACATTATCCCAAACACTTACTTGGGAGAAAAAGCAAGTCACGACGATTTGTATGGATGCGTTGCGTATAAATATACATATTTTCTGCAATACCTCGCGCTTGAGCATGTAAGTTGGAATTTTTGTAAATGGTTATTATTGGCTTCTCAGAAATTTAGCAGTAATATTTTTGTATTTATCCAGGTGTGCGATGACATAGACCTAAGCACTTCTATCGCGCTTGTGGCACATATGTTATACCAATAATCATACATTTATGAGTTCTGGTGTTGTGGAGAACCACTCCGGGTTTATATTAGCTTAACGTTAAATTACAAATCGGTTGATAACAATCTCAATTATTTCTCAAGTTTTTGTAGATTTATCAATAGGTTGAAATTAGCTACTCAACAGTTCACAAATTTGTTTAAAATTAGATGATAATATAGTTCCTCGCTTTCGAATGCACGTATGGTATACATAATACATCGGAATCTTTAAAATATAAGAAAGCTGGATTGGTAATTGGGCTTAAACTGATTTATTAATCTAGTCCAGAATCTGAATGTCCACATTTTAATTTGCTTTAAATACACAACTAAAACTTGAATAAAATGAGTGCAAGTTTAGAGTAGAAAAATGCTTTTCATCATTAAATTCACGCTAGCTATAGCTTAGCGTTAGCGTGCATTTTCACGTCACGGCCTTGTATCAAAATCAAAACCGGCAATACGATTTACAGATTTGCACCTGATGTGTCTTATGACCCGGTAATTTTCCGATTTTAAAGATGAGCATTTGTTGAGACAAATTTAATGTCCTCAAATTGTAGATTCATCTGAAAATGCACAGTGCTAGAAATAGGTTTAAAATCTAACCTTTACACGACTCGATTGTGATTATGACGCTATATTCGTGTCCGTGTCAAATGGATCAGAAGTAGAATAAAATACTTCAAATAAACAAATCCATAACACGAAGCACTGTAATTTTTATGGTACAAAGCAGGCGGCAAGAATGCGGAAAATGGTACCCACATCCTTTTCCGTTTAATTGTTTCTTGTAAAACACAATTTAAAAAAAATGAATAACCTTGGAATACATGTCATGAAATCGAGAATACTCCTTCTAGAAGTTTAAACTGAGATGATACTCTTTCCAGCTTCTTTAGCAGCTTTGTTGGGCGTTTTGCTCTCCCAGGTGAAATTATAAACTTAATTTCGCACACTTTGCATTACTTTATAAACTTGTCTGATGTGGTAGAAAATAGCAGTGTTAGCGAGGCACCAAACACTTGGAAAAACGACGATATGTTTCAATCGGACACTTACCGCAATCAATGTTGCTTCTGACGGAGAATGGGAGATTTGTACAAGACGTTCCAACAATGAAAATGAAAGCTATGTAAATTCAATGGTGAGGATTAAACAGAAAACTACTATTGTCCATTTGTGCATCTTTTTTTTCTCAATATCGTTTGAACTATTCTTGCAATAGTGGAGAGTGTACACTTGTTTCCTGAAGAAATATCTCGGTAGCCAGGAAACTATCAATTTCTGGACATTTACAAAAGTGATAACATCAAAATATCCAACTGATATACAAACAGGTATTAGGGACGAGGTAAAATTTGAAAGGAAATTAACAAATGTTGGCAAAACATGGCGGAATTCTGAAATTGAGTTCTCATACTACAACAATATTGACAATATGCGTGCCGATTACTACAATATAGAGAAAAAGGTTGTCCGTAGCTATTCAATATTTTCTGGCAACTAATTTGGCATGATTTACAAGGTGTGTGGTGAGCCAGACCCGATCCCTTCTGAAGATGTGGACGAAAGAGTACGAAAATCTTGAGCACTTAAATTTTCAATTTTATGATTACTATTTTATTTTAAGAAATGGGACTCATGTTCACAATTTGAAGAATTCGAGCATCGTTCAGCTGACTGCTGTGGAAATGTTACTCTTCCGTTTTATGATCATCGCTACGGTCCATACCTGGATTGGGAACCAACGACATGCAAGAAAACTCTCAAGAAAAAACTTGTAACATTGGACTCGAAAGACGAGGAAGATAAAAATTTGTTTTTTCTAAAGGTAAACTCTATTATTGAGACAAATCTTTTTGGGGAATGCTTAATATTATTGGGCAATTTTAACTGTTGCAATGTCAATGTAAGCGACAAGCGAGTTTATATTATTTGTTGGCAATAGTGTCGGTATGCTTGCTACATGGTTGAGAAAAATCACACTACAATAGACGAATTGATCAAAATCCGAGTTGATAAAGTTATTGAAACGGACAAAATTGTGGAGGATTTTGTGCCACCGTGTGTTTCTCTAGCGGTGGAGAGGATGATGAAGGCAAACGTAAAAAAGTATTTCAATCAAACTTATATAATGGAAGGTAATGGGTATTCAACTGCGTCAATAGAACAAAAACTGATCTTACCAGTGCATATGCTTTTAGTCTACACGTTTGATTTATGATTTGTCAATTTTAAAAACAGATCTATTACCAAGGAGCTACCTAAGCAAGAAGGCACTCCATGAGGATCTGTTTGGAAAGTTCGGATGTTATGCGTATGAAAACATTTTTGCTCTGGCCAGCCGAGCTCTATAATGTAACATTAACTATGCGGAATGAATCTGTGATGGCAAATCATTATTTGCCTATAATTTATTTTTTAATTTTATAGATATGGAAGAAATAACCCACAAACTTAAGAACGAGCTGGAGTTGCTATTTTTATATTCAGAGGATGTAAATGCGCAATAAAATGTGTGCACTATGAATTCCAATGGAAATAAAACCAAAGTCTTCAACAAATTCCCAACTAAAATGCAAGAATCTAATTACTTTTATTTTTGGTAGCCCCTTTTTCTCTGAGGAAAAATAACACATTTACAAATTTTAGCATTGAACGCACATTTATACCACGAACACTTACGAGAATCAATTAGATTAATTAAGTTTTAGAAGAAAGTTAGAACCACATTGTCTGCACCAAACCAACATATTCTATTCACAGATGTCGGGAGAAGCGAGGATTCAATTTATTTTAAATATACATATTATGGATTACAATAAACTAATTCTGTCCTGGAAGTAATGTCCTGCATAAAATCAAATTCAAAAGATTACAGTGCAGTAGGAAATCTTCACACGACAACAATGAGAAAAATAGTGCTCACATAAATACTAACTAAATGGACTTAACATTTAAGTCAATTTTAGCACCAAGATTATGAAGAGATGGTTTCGGTAACCAGTAAATCCACGTAACGTTGACAGTTTTTTTTTCAGGTAAGGATATGGCACACGCACGGCAAGGTAGAGGTAGCTGACATTTAATTTTTACATTTAAAAGCCACTAAATTTGCTCACTTTGCAAATGTAATTCTACGGTACTGGTTCTGGTCTGACTGCGAAGGAACTTCTAACGTTTTATGTGGTTTATGATAGAATTTTGATTCCTGTGAGGCGCCACTTTTGGATTTATTACTGAGAATGTTTTTATTACTCCCAGTGAATCTGATCCAATGGCAAACCCTTTAATTTTTGATTTTTTGGAGGAGAGAACTTCCATTTTCAGTCTTCACTTTCTCCTGGTCGAAGAAACTTAATTACAAATTAGACAATTAGCTTAAGGAGCGAAGACTCTCTCAGGTTCGAAAACAAACATGGAAACTAAACCCATCCGATTTTAGTGGCTTTTAAAATCCTTACTGTGGTTTACCCATATCTTTAAAATTTTCAGGACGACAGGCATACACGACGGCCACGGTACAGGAAGCGAGAGGGGAAAACATTTAGTTTCATTTGCTTAATTAGAATTTATGAGATACAAATAACATGGAATAACCTGAAAGTTCCTTAATTCCGTGCCCAAATCCTTTTTGTCAACATTTTTCAAACACCCGACTGGTCAGAAATGTATAATTCCCCATCCCTTAAGCACTGAATATAAAATACTATGATCTCCTTGAGAGGATACGAGAATCACAGCAAGACGACGTATAGAATTTGAATGAGACCTTCGGGTCAAGGGGTCAGGGCACTTTTCCATGAGGCTGGTGGAACAGAGAAGTGCTCTGAGAAAGCCTTGCCCACGATGGAACCTCATGTAAAGCACATTTAATATCAATTAAATTCACAGAAAATGTATATTCACTATGACAGTCACAAAGTAGTTACCTCCAGGTTTTTAGTTAATTTATAATTACACATCAATTGACTTTTGCAATATAATTTTAAAATACACTAAATGAACATTTAGCACACTCAAACACGTCTATTAGTTTTAGAGATTAGAATGTAGAATGTTACATGAATTTCTTACACAAAACTGTCTAAAACATCTAGGAACGGGAACGGACATCTAGTACAAACACTTAATAACAATAGTGTTCAAATTAATAACAAAAAAGTTGCCCGTAATCCACAAAAACCGTTAGGATTTCCAGAGACTAATGGCTACAGAACAGAGAGGCTCTTACTATCGTAATTTCGTAATGTATGTCATGGACTACATACTAAGAAATACTGTAAATTGTAATTAAATTAAAAAATATAACGTGTATTCTTAAATTAAGCTGCACTGATGGACATGATTGTCCATTTGTCACAAAATTGATTTTAGAAGTCCCTGGAAAGGAGTAACGCAATAAACAATATGCCCGTAAATTTATCTCTGTATGTTTCATTTGATTTGCATTGCAATTTTGACTTTTACTTCCTTTTTGCGGATTTGTTATAGCTTATTTCGCATTTTTTTCAAATTTCAGCATTATGCCACTGTGAATTTCTCTTGTATTCACTGTAAAAATCGAATCTAGTAATTCGATTTGTTCTGTTTTTCTCCTGTGATCCACGTTGATAAATGATATTGGTATAGTTGTTAGTTGTTGCTCTATTGTGGAAGAGCTTTAAGAATAGCATGAACTTCTTCAGCTACTGCCATTAGCACAAATTCGAATTGTTGCTTGGTGCGGACCATTCCTGGTCTCTGGTCACGAATGTGCTCAAGTGATGCAGCAATGTCAATTTCTTTAGCACCTTTTCGCATACGGTTCAATACCATGTCAATTAGACAGTAGGTTCCAGTCCGTCCAGCCCCGTCACTGTATTAAAAAGGAAACATTTTAAATTCAATTTATTATAAATCGTGAAAGTAAGGCAGATGAACTGGTTCTAGTAAAGAAACGCTTAGCTAATAATTTAATTATAGAATGGCATCAATCAAATACATCAGATCGATCTTGTTTGCATGCACGAATACAGCTTGGAAGGTTGGATTTCATGTGTTTAGTTATACGCCGGTAAACAATTAACTAAAGTTAATAAGCCTAACTCAGATTGAAAAGCTATTCATTTAGTTTTGTCGTGTAACTTACCTGCAGTGGACAATGATTGGGCAGGATCGTCCGCGGTAGGATTTGTTGACTTTCCTGAAAATACAATTTGTTAATTGTATAACTTGCACACATATGACATATCCTTGCATACTTTATTGTACTTTCCACAATTTCCGATTAATCAAAGTCAATTGGAGGGGAAAATCGAATATCTCATCATTCGTAAACTATAATTCTAAGTGCAATTATCTATTTCACAGATTGAAGCAGGGTGGGGCTTAGAGGAACTACAATGGACTTGATTTCCAGGACTAACTACATTACTGTGAACTGTTAAACGAGCGAAGGTGCTAGGAAGCTTCGACGGATGCAAATGTAAGGCAAGTGCGGGCAATGGAAACTTTCCCATCACTTTTGAGACTATGCAATTAGTAACTATTACACACAATTGCAACAATCACAAAAATGATGAAGAAAAATCCCATTCAGTTCAGCTAATAGCAGTGGCAGTGGAGGCGGCGGTGGCGGCACTTGTTCTTGACTGAAGACAATTCCACGCACGGTTGGAATGTACAGCAGGCGTCGCGTCGGCACGGCATCAGCATCAGCAAAAACAGCACGGCACGGCACAGTACAGCGTAACTAAAAGCCTAACTTAACTAAATTCTAATTAGCTGGGGTTTGGAAATTAGCAATTAGGCAATTTAAGTGTTCGCGGTGAGGAAGCAAAATTGCAAAAATGATAAAGACTGCGACTAAACTGTGGTATAGCATTTTTTTGCATGGAATTGTGTACCTTCGGAATTCCAGGAGGGCTTTTGTGCTGCTCGGAACCCCATTTTCCGGCCATGCCAAGAATTGGAATTGTGTCACAGTTCGTGTCTCTCCCGTCTTCACATTTTTCAAATAGAAACTCCGTACAAGGTATTCCTCACACCAAATGTGTTCACTGACCAAATGCACCTGTAAAGGGTCAAAATGGATTCATAGAATTGCAAGGTTAAAAGCGATTAAGGAAATATTTAAGGGATAAGCAACCTCGTAAATGTGAAGCAATTCCGATCCTTCTTCCGGCCAGTAGCGATGACAGAGTGAAGTCCCATTGTCCGACAACCGAGTCAGGGAAACAATGACGACGCTCCCTTGCTCCCATACCATTTGCCAGAAATCCGCGGATGTTGTTGCCAATGGACCTTGGGTTGCAATGTAGGCCGGGTTGCGTGGATCGTGATCCGTCTGGAAATGTGGAAATTTGGTTTGTATGTGAGAAAAAGCATGTACATGTCAATTTTGAATTACAGGTGTTGAAAAATGTGACTAAAATGAAATGCTCTAGATACTAAGTTGCCAATATTTCCTTTGTTATGACATAACAACTCAGGATTAAAATTTTAAATCAAATTCGATTTTAATTGATTCGGAAAGGAAGCAAAACCCGTTATATATTCAGTTTCAAATCAAATTAAATATTAACTTCATGGCTAATTCTTAGAAACGTTTAAATATTCGTGTACAAATCAACTGCAATGATTTGATGATTGAGAAACTAGCAAGTATTGCACACATGCAATTTACTGTAACTGTAACTGTGTAATCCACAAAATTGTGCGTCATGATTTTCCAGCCAACCTAATAATTTTTTTTGTTCTTCAATGCCGTGTCAAGATTTCAGTTAATATAAAGATATAAAGTTTAGTAACGAAGTTTTGCAACACCAGAGCTTTGCTGCACCCACCCGAATCCGAAAAAAGTGGTTTGCAAAACTTACGATTGTAGATGCATTGATGTAGTCCGATCCCGTGATATTAGCTAAATCGTTCAAGATGACCCGTGAGTGATCAAATGGAAGAGAGTTGGAATATCGGTTACTTTTTGCGTTCTCCGGCTGAAAAAAAAGTCCCATTATCAATCCAACTTGTTACATTTTCCCAAGAACTGTTCATTAAATATGTTTTTCAGTTCCTCCTGATTCAAATTAGGAGGGATTGGATATTGTAGTCTGGATTTTTTGGATAGGATTTTTCTTGCATTGTTTACCTTTTCAGCAATGGAAGTTGATCCGGGATCTGCCTCATATGCACAAAGTGCGGCCCACTCTTGATCCAATCTGTCTTTGTTTTTCAAATGATCTTCCATGTAACTCTAAACAAGTGAGAAAATAAATATACACATTTTGATGTCAGTATGATTCTAATGTTTATTGTTTCTGACTAATGTACTGGTTCTGCACAACATTTTATTTCAAGGCTATTTGTATTAAAGTATGCTATGTTCAATGTTATGTGTGCATTTACAAGCAAATCTTTGTTTCCGGTTTTCTTCCTTTTTAAATGTTTAATTCCAAACGGCAATTACTCTGTTTACATATTTACAAAAAATGTCTTTAATGCAAACCAGATAAACCTAAGGTCAATCCGGATTTAAATTATAAATCATGATTAAAACATACAACTACTAGGTAGATGTTGTGCGAATTCTGTAGCAAAAAAAAATCAGAAATATCAGTTTTATGATTTTTGGGCACGCACTCAAATTTTAGCGAATTGCAAGCTACGTTTAGCTGCAGCAACAGATAACGAGTATATCGGAGCAATTAAGTACCTTAATAGATAATATTATTAGAATATTGTCTGATTAGTTTTTCTTCTTACCAAAACCATGTGCCCTGTTGAGATGTCCATATTTGTGTGTACGGGTTCCTCAGTCCTGTTTACAAATGTAATTTTATGTTAAACACCAATCACCCTGTAATCTATTGTATGGTATAATTAATCTGCTACTACATTCATGCAACTCATGCTTACAACACGGACATTTAGATGATAAAATTTTGCATTTGCAGTGGCAGTCGTGTGGGAGCCGTAGCTATCAATTCGGCTTTATTTCCCCCATTTAGTAGTGTGTGTGTGTGTGTGACACCCAGATTTTAGAAACAATTATTATTACAAATTATGCATTATTGATTAGGACACTCATATGTGTTAGTAAAAGTAACATTTCATTAGTAAATGGATTGGAAGGGATTTGGATCAGGATTAACAGGATTGGAAAAACAAAGTTTGAAATTCCGGTCCCAAATGATTCAGAGTTTGACCACAGGCGAGAGGTTTCCAAACTTTGAAGTGCTTTCCCTTGTCAACAAGGTGGTTTCGGCTCATCCGCTTTTCCCCTCCCAGTAATTTAGGATTAGTTTTGTTTGTGAAAAGCGGAGGCCACAACATCTATACAAACAAACATGCCCCTAACCAAGAGGAAGTGCTGGACCTTGAGGATGAAGTTCCGCCCTCCGACTCACGGGATGCATGGCTTTGGACACGTTGAACGGCTCGCATCGGCTCCATTTTTTCATTGTTCTTGGAAGCCATTCTTGCACGGCAAAGATCCTGGGTTTGTAATTTATTTATTTAAAAAATAATCAGGAATTTACCGTTTTTTTATTTCTGTAGGAAATACACATCTTAATAGGAAACATCAAAAATACTCAGAATCACACAATTTGAATTTTATTTGACTTCAGTGCCGGATGAAATTATTAAATATTTGGTATTAAAATAACGTAGTTTGAAAGTTTTTAATTGATTTTGTAGCTAGTTCAAGAATAGCTTCCGTAAAAAGGTTTCTTACCTGGTAGTCTCTGCATGCCTCCATATTTGGATCATCCTGAGCCAATCTTGCAAACTTTTCCTTAGATTTTGCATTTTTACGAATGAAGAATATGACGAAAGCAGCCACCAATATAGCAGCAACGATTCCACAAGTAGCAAAAGTTGCGACGTATAAATTGTTGTTTGTGCTGTCAGCGTAGAGTGGGAGTTGTGCTGGTAAGTTGGACTAATGGATTTGAAAAAATAAATGCTTATTCTTATCATGTCAACTCCTACCTCTTATAAAATTAGATGTTTCGTAAATGATAATAAAACAAAGCAAAACAAATACAAAACACACCGGTGGATCCTTTGAACCCAAAGACGAATTTGGATATTTCCTCTTAGAAATAAAATCATTCCCGTCTTCAAAATCAGAGCGACGAGATATGTCTATTGGTTTACTAGATGCCTAATCAAATAATAACAAAATCCACAAATTATATTTATGCAAATCATAACTTCAAGCAGCAATGCATTACTTCATACACCCAAGGCCAAGCATGTACATAGTTCAAATCCGAAATCCATTTAAGTCAGTACAATATTTTGGATCGCTTTCTCAAACAAGCTTTAAAACTTATTTTTCCAATACTCAGTACGAAGCTACAAAAATAAATTACTGTAACAATTTTCGAAAGGCAACGCCAAGCCAAACAATGTTAAAAACAATTGAAGACCTGAAGAACACCTATCCTTTAGCCGCCGTGTACGCACGAAACTAGCGGGTGGGCAAATCAAAATAACACAATAGACTTTATAAAAGAAGTTATTTGCTTCAGAATAAAGTAAAGAAAAAAGAAAGGATTCGGGCCAAGGTGGAATCAGAGCAGAAAACTTTTCTCCTTTGCCCGTCAATATTCATGGAGTCAGTCGGGTGGGTGAAAACAGAAGCCATTCGTTCCCGGTGTGTGTCTACCTGCCTAGCTGAATTTTTCTTTCGGTTGGAGAGCTTTCCATAGTTACATAGCCAAGCTACCAACACCCACCTGCTGCTACTTGTACAAAGTAGGGCTTCCATTCTCATCTTACCAAAGGTTGAGTCGGAAACTATTCTCCGGCCCATACATCACACATTACACAACTTTTCCTTCCCTCTCAACCCTCTCTATTACTTGCTTACTGCTTAGCTACGAATACGACTTATTTGCTCTTCCTCATATGAAAAAAAGCCCAGACATATTGCAGATTATTATTATACATTATAAGCTAGAACTGGACTTGTAATCCGAATGTTCGCATGTACGACGTGCATGCATGTCAAAGTCAATAAAATGTCTGCCAAAGCCAAAATACCGCCAACAAGGCTCAAGTATTCATTTCGGAGATGTAATGACACTTGAAAAACTCAAATCATACGCGTTCATTGCAATGAAGGACTCCGCCGCGCCGTAAGGCGATCTCGACTCTCGTCTCAAATATAAAAACGATTACAGACGGAAGGACAACAACTTGAGTTGGAAAGCAATTTTATCAATAAATTGGCTCCGGAGAAGCAGATTTGTAATTATAATTAAGTCCGCTCGAGTTCCTTTTCATTTTGGATATTAAACCTCCCCTCATCGTCGATTTGATTAGTCTTTTACTTAGGGCTTCTTCAAACTGATATTGAAATTATATCATGTTGGAATACAAATTGGAATTCGTATTACTTCGCAATAAATTTCGTAATAAAGATGCTCCCAGCCCAGAAAGAAGCTAAAAGGTATTAAAATTAAAATTTGCCAATCTTTCTGGCAGAAACCCGTCGGCACGACTTGGTCAGATATGATTAATATGAGACCAGAGCATCCATTGCGTCATGAGAAAACTAATTATTTGTTTGGAATATGAATTGTTCAATGAGGAAAATAAATAGTAGTTGAACCTAGCTCCTTGAAATAACAAGTAAAGCACTACAAATAAACAGCTCCAAAAAGGATGTTGATATTAATATTAGAGTATTTTGGAGTTAGGAAGGACACTTTTCCTTAACAGGTTGATTCAGTAGAGTGCACGTAGAATAAAAAAGCGTCCATTTACTACATGGAATCATACTTTTTAGGAATCTACAAATAAATTTTGAAGTTTCGCGTTGTAAATACTCGCACGCTGCGGTTTTGCGGTAACTTAAGATGTTTTTGACAGTTCTATTCCGCAGGCAAAACATTTTATTACAGATCACCGCCTAAATTGGATACTTTCATACACGCTTTACCAACCGACTTGTTCTCAAATTACAAAAGAGAACATGAAATGATTGTACGATCTCCGCTCCGAGAGAAGGAAAAATTTCATTGTACATTTCAGTTTGATTGCTAGCATCACAGTAGTTGTACATGTGCAATAAGGATTTGATGTCAAATTAGTAAATACAAATGATGCAGATTTCAATTTTCATTCTAAGGCAAGTTCGCGCAGTTCTTCGCGAAATGAATATGCATTGTCTGCCTGTGAGTCTCATTCTCGTTTTTCTTATTTAACTGCAAAACATTGGTTTGAAAGCTTACAATGTAAGAGACGGGATAAGATAGCAATTTAAATGCTTTCTTCTGATTTGGATTTAATTCCAAAGTAAAACTCCATCTAATTGTGACTTAAAGACGACAAGTATAAATATACATCTGATAGGTATCTGATCGTTGAACAAGGGCGCGGATTGATTCGTCTGATAGAAAATTTTACACAAAAAATTGTAGTACCGCCTACTAACTTCCTTTTGTATGATGTATGCAAAACGAGTAAATGCTACAAATTGATTATAAAACATTGGATGTTGGCATACATTGGCATGTAAATTTTGCAAGCAAATTCAGTGTGCAAATTTTATATCCAAACCCAAAACTAAAAATTCTAATGTTAAACCATGGTATTTTTTATAGCAAACCCTCAAAATGAGTTTGACCACGTCCGAGATGATCGGTCACGTAAAATAACTTAAAGTGCACTCCTACCCGGGATTTCTGAAGGATATTCCTCGTGGTTGAAATCCTTATTCCCAGATAAAATTGGATGTGAAACTCTCTTACCCGCTTCCGCCGTGCTGATGTGGTTGTATGAGTTCATCTCAAGAGGGAAATGTGGAAGCACGATTTTATCTATGATGAAATTCCCTACCCCAAAGGCTTTGCCTCAAAGATATTTTCTATGCGAGCAAACACGACGCCTGACTTGGTGTAATTTCCCATCCGAACTGCGGGGGCTGGAAATTTCCAACTCTTGAGTCGTTCACGATCTTCGCCAGACAAAGACACAGACGCCGTTTTTCCTCTGTATTTATTGGTTGGGCTCCTTCCGTGCATGGAAGGAAGGGTTAATTTCGCCAATCAAAATCCAGTTTCGCACATACTTCGAGGAAGGGAGGCGACGCCGCCTCCCCCCTTTGAAACCGGGGCGGGGGTGAGGGGTTGCCAAGGAGGACTCGGGGACTTATGTGAAAATTGTAGTACAATTTTACAAATTTAAATACGAAACAACAATTTCTTCATAGGCTACATACAACTGAACAGCTTCATTGTTCGTTTTCACACTTTCCCAATAATATTTGGCATATGCATATTGGAGTAATTTTGGTGATTTAAAATTTTCAAATTGAAGCAGTTTTAGGTACCAGAAAAGCCTAAATTACTACGTTCGTCAGAATCACAATTCCTAAATAATTCAATTTGGAAAATCTATTTTGTAACTTTGTACACAGCTATTTTGAGCTTATGTTATCCTAGCCTAAAGAACCTATGTGTAAGACAGGAATCAGACAGCTTCCAGCTCAAGAAATCAGATATTTTCACATTCTGAAGTGTAGGGTTCAGGTAGGTTGTCATGAAAACTTGATCTCAAGGAGAAAAAAAAAAGACTTTCTTCTCCCTTCCATTTGAAGTACATTTTACCTTCTTTCTATGCATGAAGGATGTGAGTGCTCTTTTACCCTCAAACCCATGATGCTCATATATTTTCCAATAGGATGGAACTACTCGTGAAAGCACGCTTCCCTCTCGTGTCTTCTAATACGCAGTAGAAAGGCGAAATGCCCTCGCCTCATTTTTGTATTTTGCCTAGTCTGTAATCTTACGGAGACAGATACAATTACACGTTTGGACAAATGAAATCAAAGTGGACTGAAATGTTCACATCAAAAGTTTCGCTGCGATCGCAATTTGAATGACATTGTTACTTCGAGTAATTGATACACGTGTCTGGGAATATATCCATGTCTGTCTGGTGCCTCCTTCAATTAATTAGTTTGTCTCCGTCATATTGTCAGATTCAAATCAGAGACCCACCCGCCTGAGGCTGTGGTGTGAAACATTTGACTTTTGGGATTTGAATTGATGCGCCTCGTGCGTAGCCATGCATCCCATGTGAATCCCCGGAAGCAATCCTTGTGTCCACACATATAGTGCGCCACACATCCAAGTCCCAGTTAATTAAATGTCGGCTAGTTAATTGGATTGGCATTCGTAGAAACACTCGGGGCGAGGATGTGCACAGATTTCACACAAAAATCACTCAGGAGTGGACGTCAAATTTCGTTAGATTTAATTGGATTTCTATTTACCGCGGTTGCGGTTTGATCATTGAAGCTAAGGGGAATTTATTCTACTTCGGATGAGATTTTCGAATCAAGCAAAACCCAACAAGCAAATTTGGGAGATTCAGAAAAACTAATCAATTTTTAGTAAAGCATGTAGACTTTTTTTAAATTTCATTGGCGCCTAAGCCCTATGCAAATGCTGACACGAAAGACGAAGGATTCCCACCCCGTCGTCGTCATAAAATCTTCGACCCTTACTTTAAAAATTGATTGCAGACTCCTACTCCTAGCCTAGTTCTACCTGAGTGCTGAAAGCTTCTTAGCTACACTGCCAACTTTATGAGAGGATTTTGAGATTTTATGATGAGTTGAGGGCATCAACGAACAGGCTTCACTTCAACCCTGCAGACTAAAATATTTACTAATATAAATACGGCACAGGTGAAGGATGATGTTAGAAGATGAAAGAGGACAAAGGCCGCACTTAGATAACGCAGAACACAGCACATCCACCACTCCGTTTAGTAGCACTCCTGTTTCCGCCACCATTTTGCGGATTTATGCTTGAGTAGGAATTTAGCCGCTAATTGGAAGTTGGCGTAAATATAAATGTACGTATCTTGTGAAGCTGGAATAATAATCAACGAGGCTGTATTCTGAATTTTGGATCATCGTACCATGAGAGTTACTATTTTAGCAATAATAATAAAATCCGCAACCAGTATTGTGCTTCGCAAGCAAATATTGAATTTTCCGGGTCGGGAATTTCTTTGAATATGAAACTATTCATTCACATTTCGTGAATTCATTTGGAGTTTAAAGAAAGTACAAATTTCGGATTCGAGCCAAGCTTGTTTGTTTTAAAGCTAAAATAATTCATTTTACTATCTAAAATTCTTCTACGATTGAAAGCAAATCAAAACAAATGGAAACCAAACGAATGGTAAAGAAAAAGAAATGTTCTTACGTTTGTGCGAACCCCGACGCGAGCTTTGACAATTCTGACACCAGACTCCTTCTCGACTTCAGCGCTGAGAGTTTCTACATTAAGTAACATTGAGGTTTACACACGCCTCGTCATACTTGCTCCTAAACACTTCACCGAAGTGAATAAATTAAACTTCTCACCAATTTTTCGAGCAACTTGAGTTGAATTCCATTTCTTATCATTTGGTTCAATTTTGAATGTAACAACGTCCCCGGTTTGCCTATTAGATAAAATGAGAAATGTTTGAATTTTCTTTTTCACCAGTTTAAGAGATGTTCTTATCAAAACAATCAAACGGATTCTTTACCGAACTTCGTTGAAAACCGAACGTTTTAGGTCCATAAGATCCGCCAATAGATTCACTAAGTCCTTGGCTCCATTCCATCCGCCGATTCTATCAAATAAGTAATCAGTACTAGTTAGTATACTCCATCACGAAATCCTAAATAAGGCACACTGATAAATTTGTGGTTATGAAAACACAATTTTACGAATTCAGGTATACTAAATCAGAAAAATAATTTGTTCTTATGATTTTCAGCCAACCATTTCTCGGTTCATTTCTTGATTTAGCACAAGACACAATCCTTACTTGTTGGAGACGACGACGTTAACGTAGGATGTGTCAATAATGTCCAAACCCTGGTCATCCCCAGGGCTTTTTTCAATCACGGTTTCCCGAATTGGTTGGATGGCTGGAGCACTGGCTTTCTTTGTCATTAAATCCATTAATTCTTCCGTCTGTCCATTCTGTAGAAAGATAATTAACTCAGTAAGTCCAGACAAGACCCAGATTGAGAATTGAATTGATTCCTTGTTCTATTTCACAGGATGGACTTAATTCCAAAGCTTAAGCTTTTCCTTAAGCGAGGAGTCTGACTGTGAGGAATTGAATTCCCGCTCCGAACAAATATATTTTGGTTTATTTATCGGATTCATTATTCAAAAGGTTATTTAGCCCCAGTACTCTTGCTTGACGGGAAATGACTAGATTATAACTTATCGGGCCCGTGCATACTATTAATAAAAATACTAAAAAAAAATAAGGTAAAATTTTATATAAGAAGGATGACTTGTGAAGTGATTAAATTTTAAATCTGCTTAATAAATTATGTTTTGATCTCTAGGTTCTGAGGCCAGAAAATCCAGAGTGCAAAAACTTACCTGGTGATGGATTTCATTTGGTTGGTTGTCTACTTGAATATTAGAAGAAACAGGTACGTTGTGCTTGAGATCTGAAAATGTCGAAAATTTATCAATACATCCGTGTGTCAAATTGGATATCATCTTGCTGACAACGCTTACGCCCTTCCATCTTGGAACTATTTCGTACTCACTTGTTTAAAACCTAATTCGAGAATAAAAATTGAAAAGATGACTTTCATCCGCACGAAAACAAAAATTGCAGCATACGGTGTGCAAAATTTAACTGTAAGCGATATTCGGATAAGTCCGATGTTGTAAACGTAATAACTATATTTGGTTTCCTACTTTCTCATTGTATTTCATAATTTTAAATTGCAAATGTCGAATTTCGCTAGCTTTGTTCAAACTTTTATTCCATGCAGTGTGCTTTTGCGAATGGTAAACCTAAATGAGTCATAGACAAATACCAAGTGCTCACTCTGTCAATACAGAAGGTTTCATATTTCAAAAGAAAATGAAATTTCCGCTCTTTTGGAACGCCTTATTCCCAAAACAACGAAGCAAGTCAAGGGAAGAGAATTCCTTTTTTACTTACTTGTGCGAAGCAATTTTTGTGATCTCATCAGTTCCGCTGGACCAATTCCACCGAGTTCAGGATTAAATTGGCTCGGAGCCACCCAATCATTATCCTGAATACAATCAAAAGGAAAATAAAGTTAAGGTCAAGGTCAATTTAATTAAACTAAACACATTAAAATGTTTCATTCTTTGCAAACCAGCACCAGCAGCGGCGAATGTCGGGAATTTCATCCTAACTTTGATATTTGCAAGAACACCAAGAAACATTTATCGTGAGCAGCTTGGACAGACCTATTTCACAAGGTTTCTAATTTTCTGTACGCATATGTTTTATTGCAATTGACATTAAAACCAGCTCAGTACGAGCGAAGTAGCAAACAAATTGGTCACTCATCCAGTGTATTTTTTCCACTAATTACTGCCCTGTATTTCAACACGTGGATATTGCACTTCGTAAATGTGAACGAGCTTCACGTCACGCATCCTAACCACTAAAAATCAGAAATAAATGTAAAGCGCTAATTTGTTTTTGCTCTGCCTCAGGACGCTATCAAAATTGTTCGAATTTTCTTGTTATCATCCCGATTCGCTGCCGCGTAGATTTAAAATAAGTAAGCATTAGAATACTTATTTTTTAAAGATAATAAACTATACACGCACTTTCAAACATAATGGCATTTTGGTACTCATTCTCTGAATTTGTAAATTAGAAATGTAGCATAGCGCCTTTGCTTTCATAGCCGTTTTTTTTTACTTTGAGGTAAATGTAAGCCCGTGTCCTACTACCGAGCACCCATGCATTACAAAGTACGAAACAAATGATATTGAGAAAGTTTAGGAAACGAATGAGTTGATTCTGGACTAACTTTTTCCTGTTGTTCCTCGTAGTCAAAAGCAAAGTTGTTCACAGTTCGATACCAGGGTCCGGGTTTCTTCACATCCAGTCTCTCACGCCTTTCAAATCCATTCCTATTGTCCCAACTCCCACCACCTTCGTATCCAACTTCCAAATCTTCATCATCTCCCCCCGGTCCTCCGCCACCGTCTTCTCCGTCTCCTTGAAAGAAAAATCTTTTTGGATTGTTGAGGAAAACGAGGCCACCTTCAGTGTACAGGCCAGAATCATCCCGCCGGGGTTCTCTTTCTTTTGCGGCTGCTGCCATCTCCTCAGCCACTGCGTCATTCACCAAAGCTTCTTCTACTTCTCGAACAATTTCTTTGACATCATCATCATTCACGTCATCACGGTCTTTCATTTCCAGGAATTCCAAGGGAATCTCTTCGACTTCGTCAGGATTGGCCTTGGTGAGGGAATCCAAGTTAGGCCTTTCATCATTGAACGCAATAGCATCACGAGTCTGTTTACAAAATCAAAAGAAATTGTATCACTTGAAAATATGGCGCTGACTTAATAGTAAATATATTGTTTTCTAGTCCTTATAGTCACTTTTTAATAAATCTCCACTTGACTTGTATTGTAGTATTGGGCGTTGCGTGAATTGTTTGTATATTTTGTTCTGTTTGGTGTCTTTTAAATATGAAAAATATTAGCATGTGCAATCTGTTTTTGTTTTTCAGCAAATACAGCGATTTTGAATATGTGTTAAGCTGTCAACAAACGGGTTGTAATTAATCGACCCCCATAAAATAATACCTGCCACCCCTTAAAAAAGGTAACTTCGCCTACCAGTAACCCCACCCCACAACCTCGTTACTTCTGCCTATGAAAATGTAACTCGACCCCTTATAAATGTAATTCATACCGCTAAAGATTGCACACATGTTTAACGTTAATTAATTACATAATGTTCTTAGTATAGTTACAATTACAAGGGGTTGAGTCACTGGTGGGTAAAGTTACCCTTTTTAGGGGCACCAGTTACTATTTTATAGGGGTAATAAAAATATAATCCTTAAAACTTGGATTCACGGTTATTATAGGCTATAAATTAGCAATTATTAACTCGGCTGCCGACTTGTACATTATCCTCCTTCTAAGAATTGATTTGATGAAAATTACATTACATTATATACATTGCGGCTGACAACAAAACTAAATCCAGGTCCACGAAATTTAAATGTAGAAACTGTTATAGCGCATTCCTAATTTCAATGCATCTTGTACAATAAGACTGGTATTTACTGCTAGTAGGTAAATAGGCCTGTTCAGAACATCAGATTGTCAAAGTTAAACATTATTGCATTGGTAATGACCATAATGATCCATTCCACGCCAGTGTGTCGACGGACGGGGAAAGTGTGCGTGTTTCCTGAAGATAAAATACAAATGGCAGGGCCGCGCCGCCCCCTACAGGCCTAAGACTCATAAGAAGAAAATTTTCTCCAGTGTTCGTTCGTGCTCGGAAAACAAGTTTGACGATTATCATTTGAGTACATTGCGATCCAACAGGGGTTGTCCCGCCCGCATGTACATAATGATATTTGCCTGATCGAAATCCAAAAGCGGGATATGAATTATTCATATCGTGATTGCACTTTACTGCGAATGATTTACTAGCACCATTTCAAAAGGGATTCCAATGTCGTTCATCTCGGAATCTCGAATTTCAAGATGGTATTGATAGAAAGCTCCAACATTGTCTGGAGTCCTAAACCATGTAAGGTGCAAAAGTGGATCACTTTCACAACGAATCCATTTTCAATGTTCAAATTACACATAATTCTATACAGTTCAAATGGAAAACTTTCTAAATGTCAGGAGAGATAAATCCAAACCTTTCTAAACTAAAGGTTATTCAGTAGGAAATCTCCTCACCTACTCACCTCATTCTCAAACTCAACTGAACCAGAATGGCAATTTCTGGGTCATAATCCATTTACTATTTACCTCAAGTCCATTTCGAAACATCTCTGGTGTATTGTACAAAGTTGAAAAGACCCTTGGTTGGATAATTTTCTCATTGACACGAAGTCCGACTTCGTCATCACCCAAGGCATAATCCTCCCATTGTTCAGATGGACGACCAAGTTCTTTGTCCAAGGATTTCTTCACATTTTCGGGCCTTGGGCGTCCAAGCTCGTCCAGCATGTAATTTTGAAGAAGAGCGTCCAAAATACTTTCCTCTGTGCACCAAAAAATGATGTTTAAGATAATATGTTTTGGAATTGTAGTTACTAAAGTTGGTTATCGTAATGTTCATCAATGATTTTTAACTACCCTCTAAACTCAGACGAGGATTTTCCATTGCTTTTAATTCATCTAAAGCTGAGAGACCATCTCCCTCATTTTCGCCTTGATTGGAAGGAGCGTACACCTCATTGGCAAAGTCCTGATGAGTTTCATCCGCCAATGTGTCCTGGGGTGAGAATTTGATAAATGCCAAATCCAGGGGGTTGACTTCTTCACCTCCGAACTTGTCATTTCTTAAGTCTTGATCCTCATCTCCCATTTCTGTGCATTCCGCCGCGCTCTTTTCTAAGTCCAACCTGAAAGTACAAACAATTAAAATGTTACGAGACAGTGTATAAAATAACGTACTAGTCTGCTCTTAATAGCAAAGCATCGTGTGGATTGACAGTAGTGGCGCATTTGTCTGTCATGTAAATGTCCAATTGTCCATCATGTTGACATTTCCCTCAATTCTGTTATGGATTTCTGGAACATTCGCCCATTTAATGTGTGGGATAGAATTTGAAGTGCTTGTCAATGGAAGGCTATTTTCTTTGGTGTGACGTTTATTGAATTTATTTATTTACAAGTATGTTTTCCTTTTATGAATTATTTGTTCAAGCTGATGGTAGGCGGATGGAGATGTCTGGGAGCGAATACGTGTCCCTGTCCTCCCGGATTAAGTGGCATTTCGATGCCTGGCATACGGAGTAAATGGAATTCCAGGCAACGTCTACGTCGTAGACGCATCTGGAATCTTATCACCCAGGATCGATTCAAGTCCTCCTCTGCTTTTGAAAGGTTTTAAAACATAAAAGTTGTGGGCAGAGAAAAAGTGAAAGGATAAAGTGCTCGAAGATATTCATGTGTGCATTACATGTCTTTCCCTAATGTTTAAGGCATGAAATTCAGTAAAACTTTTAAAGATAAAAAATCTATTCACTAATTAACCTGTAGTTACATATGTAGTTTCGTACATTCGCAATGGTTGATTTTGGTAATGGCATCGTTTAGTATTTGAAAACTAGAGCAAATTTGGAAAACATAATGTCTCTTCCTTGTCTCCGAAGAAAGTAATAAACCCTGATATCAACAAATAACCTAACACACCTAATTTATTGTGTTAGTTCTGCTGCTGATGTTGTTTCTTTTTCATCGGTAGGTTAATAAAACTCCAATTAGTCATTATTGGCAAGCACTTTGCACAAATGTCCAGAAAAATATTGTTTTTCATTTCGAGTTTCCAGCAATCTCTCCAATCTTTGCGTCATAATGAAATCGAATAGCTGAAAATAATCCAAGCTCAAGTAATCCTGGACAAAACTACAGTGTGGAAAAGTGCAAAACTCGTTTTTGTGAGTGTGTGAATGTGCTTTCTCCGTTTTCCTTCATTGCTAAGGTCAAAGCTACACCCCACACCACCACACTTTCTTGATTGGGTCTCAAATCCCAGAAGAACATCTCAACCTCTCAAGACGACCTGGTCGAAAATGTAATTTAAAGCAATTGTTATGGAGTCCTGCTCTTTCCCAAAGCTTTGGAAGGATCTGATGTGGAAATTTGAAGTGCCCCCGAGAGAACATAGAATGAATCCAACTGAATGAATGTTTTACCTTTACATGAACTCTTCCCACAAATCCTTCCCCGTGTTTACAGTACTCACTGTACTGACATGGAAAATTACAAATCCATGTGGGGTGTACATGTACAATGGCAATGCATTTGCGTGGTGTCGTACTTCACCTTAATTGCTGAAGTTTTACTTTATACATTTATTTCAGTAGATTTAGTTAGAACCATTGCAAGGATCAGAGCAATTTACACAACCGCCAGGATTAAAAAAGCTTATACTCAACTGAATACCCTGTGAAATAATTTAATTAGAAGATATTAAAACCAGTACTGATAATTAACTGTCAATATAAATCCGTCTTAACAAAGTGGATAGCGGAAGCCAGCGAATTTCATTCATTTTGTAAGAGCCGACTAATGTAAAAGCTTACCCGTGTCGAAGTGCATTTAGAATATTTTGCAAAAGACATTGTGTGTACGAATGTCCCCAGCGGTAGCCTTGATTGAAGAGACGCTCAATCTCCCCCTCCAGTAGGTGCATATCACTTTTGCTCAACGAATATCTAAAAAATTTCGAAAAATTATAATTAAATAACAACAAGAATATAATATTGAATGAAAATGGGATATACCTGTACAGACTAGATTCAGTGGGCGTACCAAATTGTGGTAAACAGCGCCCGAATGCATTATCTGGAATTAAAAGTTGTGTTATGTAGAACCTGCTACATTTTACAGACTGTAATTGGGTTTCATTTCGAATTAAGCTTACCATTATAACAAAATTCTAGTTTGGGGTCACAAACAGCATTACTGAAGGTACAACCTGGAAATTAAAAGAATGCAAATCATCATTAGCCGCACTAGCAAAAAGTATAACATCATTCTGTTGCACCGCCGTTAAATTTTTCGGGAAAATTTTCAACTAAGCCGTCCAACATGACCCCCTATGCAACAGAAATCTGAATGACTCTTTGCAAAACAATATTAAATCGGCGTTGAGTTCTTAATACAGAGGGAGGGGCGGCCTATTTTGGCCACTTTTAAAACGTTCCTAAAAAATTCAGTTTTGGGCGCTGAAGTTGTTTTGTACGTTCAATATGTTGTCCATGCGATCTAGCTTCCATCCGCAAAATTCATTTCCAAGATTTGAAAACATTTCGTACTGTTTTCGATAAAACCGCATTCCATGTGTGTTGAACAAGTTTCCAAACACCAGCAATTTTGTAGGCCTGTCTCAGATGAAAGGTCAGTTTTTTAGAGTTTAATGTATAATAAATGCTTCTGCTTTACTTGTATTCACAAAAGCAGTATAAGGCCT
>JAAXYW010001211.1:0-23780 GCA_036851895.1 Orthonychiurus folsomi
ATACCTATGCTTCTTGGTAACTTTATAATAAAAGTCAACAATACATGAACAAAAATTCGAATTGATCCATACTCATTCCATTATTCAAATTCCTTTAAAATTTCATGAGAAATCCTCCATTAAAACTCCATCTCATAAACCAAGCATTCATCCATCCTACGCCGACAATTCCTAGCCTAGCCTAAACAGGATGCACGAATCCAGACCACATTAAACTCATCTCCGGTCAATCCCCATCCCCATCCACCCTTCCAATATCCAAGATTAATATTAATTATACACGCTAATACAAATCAGACTCAGCTCCACTCAGCTCAACCCCCCTCCATTCCCCCCATAGCCATGTCAGCTCTGTTCAACATCCAATTATTTATCCCGGGGATCCTTTATAATATTTAATATACTCATAGCATACAATTTCCTATCCACGCTCACGCACGCACATACACAACAAGGTATTATATTTTCCCATCTCTCCATCTGAATCCCCATTTCATATCAATCTCAGTCCTGCCAGTCTTTGTATTGTTCTCTTGGGAGAACAATGGGGCGGGATCCGGGTGGTGGCGTGGCGGGAATGAAACGGGGGGAGAAGAGGAGAACCCGTACCGTACGTAATCTTCTTCCACCGGTCTCTCTCTAAGTACTTAATACACTCTCTCCAAAATCCGAGATCAAGTTACTCATTTAGTTGAAGCAGAACTAATTTCGACGCTCCGTGCCGTGACCCCCAACTTCCCGACCCTTTACACGTTACACCATACCACAAAGGCAAAGGCAAGGCACGAGGGTATAATGCTTTACGGTGATTGGATCCAGTTCATGTTCCATCCTATTCCAAAAACTCATCATAATGAATACACAAGGACGGGTAAGGGAAATAACATCCCGTCCACATGTGTGTGTGTGTAATGTGTGTGGTTTTGTATCCTAGTAGATATTACCATGGTATGTAGTGCTTTTAATTGTGATGAAAAATACTTACAACGTACAACTCTGATTATTACGAA
Organism: Orthonychiurus folsomi; assembly: GCA_036851895.1. Classification (NCBI taxonomy): domain Eukaryota; kingdom Metazoa; phylum Arthropoda; class Collembola; order Poduromorpha; family Onychiuridae; genus Orthonychiurus; species Orthonychiurus folsomi. The sequence continues at coordinate 1,011 of JAAXYW010001211.1, forward strand.
ACACATGATAAATCCTGAATGGATTTATTTCGTATTTTGTAAGAATTGATTTTAAATTAAATTGGAAGAAAAATTATTACATGATAATACAAAATATATGTTTTTAAACACGAAAAAACAATTCCCATATTTTTGTGTGCCCAGCCATGTAAAATGTTGGGCACACATACACATATAGCTATGTCCAATCCCATCCCCTATTATTCTTGAAGACAAAAACACCAAATCACCATTAGGTTAAGGTGTGCGTGAAAGTTGAGTATGTGTTCCTCTATCACATTTCCTATCTTTCCTTAGTAGCGAAGGAGACTCATAAAAGTAGACAATTTGAAATGAATTCATGTCCATCCTTTCCTTTTATCCTCCCCTTTGTTTGGTCTCTATTACATGGATCATTTCTTCCCTTTTATTCCACATCCTTATAGCACTTAGCCTTCCCTTCATTTTTACTTAGCACTGACTTCCCTTTTCTCTTGGTCAACATTCCTTAGGAATGACTCCCCTAAAAGGCAGCATTGTTTATTTTTTGTGTTAAACATGATAGTCACGTCCAAGGCGAAGGAGTCGTCGTCGTCGCTTTGGAGCGGCAGATAAATGTCTCGTCTTTGTGGATTTTGTGTTTCAAAAAATAAATAACATCTTGGCTAATATTTGTCTACCTCAGGCCGTCGTCGTATTTATTAAATTACAATTTCTACACCTCAAGATTAACTAAAATTAACCAAATACCAATTTGAGAATGAGAATACACACAACACACGCGCTGCGCTATTACATGAAATTTCGATATTAATTCGCGTACGCCGGCGCCGTTTACTTTGTTTAATTTTCTATTTATTAAATTAATTTACTGCAGTTTCCTTAAATTCTTTATATACTTACTTGTGATACTGGGCCTGTAGGAAATTGAATTCCTCCTTGATCCGATCACAGGACTCACCGACTGTGAATTTGAATGGCTGTCCTGGTTGAGGGGGGCCCTGTAGTTTAATAAAAATCCAAAATATTAATCTCGAGTTTAAACCCCATCCAGAATCACGTTGATTATGGATTTTGTTAATACTGTTCATCGTCAACCCCCAATGGATTTCTATTTAATCTCTTAATTTTACCACCACGTCCACTCTTTTCCACATCAAAACCCAACAAAAAATCCACTCATCCCGTCTCATCTCAGAATATTTTTTATTTAGTTTTTCCCACCGCACTGCACCGCACCGATCGTCTCCTAATCCTAGATCCCTTTTTATTCACACGATTTACTTTCCGCTTCAGGTTCGTTAGTGTCCAATAAAGAGAAAAAATCCAAAGAATCCCCTTCATTGAATACAATGGACTGAATACTCCACAATTCCTTGCCCCGTGTACCTTGTACCATGTACGTACGTACCCAAAGGTATCATTTAAACTCAAAAAACCAGGGTTCCCAATCATCAAAAGGTTTAGACGAAGGGGAAGGGATTTCACACTCAAGGATCCTCCGAATCTCCCCTCTTCCCTTCACAACAACACACACAAAAAAAGTAAACCATTGCCGACCCCAACCCCTGTTATCATTACGTTGATTACAATAATTCAGTTGAGGGAGGGGAGAGAATGTGATCGACCGAGACGACGGGAACAACACACATACACACAAAAAAAAATCCTTCTTCAAAAAAAAAGAACTTGGGTCAGGATCAGGCGGTGTGCGTGTTTACATTCAAAACAGGGCGAGTCCCCCTCCCCATTACCTTACATAACATATCAGTCAGGGCCCCTTGGGTCCAGGACACCAGGATTCAGTATGGAAAACGAATACGAATAAAAATGAGTCGAATTCCCAACTGGCCCATCCAATACGTAAAGAATATTTAACTAAGGTAAATCGACCAGGGTATAAAAATTTCGATTTTACGTGCGTACGTATACAAATGTGTACAAAACCAAATTTTTAAAAAAGTGGCTTAATGCTAACTGAATCCTACGTAGCGGAATGGAAGTAAATACAAAACGTTACAAAAAAAGAAGATGGGTCTGTCCTGTCAAATGAAGGGGGAAGTGTTTCCCCCTTCCTCAACCCCTTCTTATTATCGGCTTAAGATCCATGGTGATGATAAATCCTTTTTTTTCCAAACCAGTACAACTTTACTCAACTCCGTGACTGACACAACCAGAGTCTTCACAAAATTACATATAACATCCTTAAGCTGGATGAACGTCTTATCTGTTTAAATCCCAGCCTCTTTTTTTCTATTCCTAAATAGAATTTGAATCTGATTCCTCTTACCATTGTTAGCCACACAACTTGTGTCATCCCACAGCACAGCCACAACCTTACACCATAAATTCCAATCCCAATTTATTATTTCCCAGCCAGTCACAGGCTAAAATTCCACATACATTTTGTAGCCTTGCCTTTCCTGCCCTGCGTATAAGTTACGTGTAGCATTGATGATCGTAATTAAGATTTCCCTCTTCTCCCATTTTGAACGGGATTAATTACACATTAAACACCTTGCCATGCCATGCCTACACATTAAGTACGTAAAGTAACGTAAAGTGAGGAGGGGAAAAATCCTTACCGGGTGTCGAGCGGCGGCCGCGGCGGCAGCTGCTGCATTCATTGCTGTTGGGTACATTTTACATTACAACACAGGAGGCAATTGTGACAAAGGATAATAAATACAAACTGAAGGGAGACGACGACGTCGTGGGTCCTGAAGAGAGAGGAAAAAAAAACTTTTTTTCCGAATCCAATCCAAAGTGTTATTGTGTCGTACGTGTACGTAACTTTGTCCGATCCCGTCCGGTCCGTCCGAAACACAACACAAACTTCCCCTACTCTTAAAACATATGCCCACTTATTTACTCCTCAAGTGTTTTGTAATGAGGCAAAACCCAAGAGGAAGAGGCCAAGGGCCTTTGGGGAATCCAGCAAATCCTTCCAAGACAATAAATATCTCAACTACACACAAACACCCATAAATCCAAGGGTGAGGGGGGATTTCCACGAGGAGAAAACTTTTCCCTTCCTTCCGTTTTTATAACTTTGTCACCACTTAAACGACACTTAAAAGCACTTCTTCCTTGTCCGACTCAGGTGAATCCAAGATTTTATTCTTTTCAAAATACAAACAAGCACTTTACACAAATTGATGTGTCGTAAATGGTAAGTAATCCTTCGTCGTCCTTCGCACTTGTATTGTAACACAACATCCAATGAACTTGCAATTATTTCTACTACCACCTGTAATATTCAAATTATTGAAAGGAGTTTAAATCCTGGATTTTGTTTAATTTGTATTTGTATAAATTCACTGTTCACTTCCAGTTGGGGGGATCAAAGTTCACTGCTTCCCCACAAAACTCTTTATTTAATCCAAATCAATTTGTTAAACGTGTGGTTTCCCAGCATGAGGTAGTTTAGCTAAAGCTTCCTTTTCACTCCTGAATTCCTTTTGATTTAATTCCGTTTTCCCCTTGTCTTGTCTCGTAGTTTAAGTGGATTAGTGGATGTATGTCCGCCCACCATGTACACGTACAATTGTACAGCTAGGAGCAGATGGGCTCATAAATTGACTCCTGCTGTTGTAGCTGTAGCTCACAAGCTGTCGATTTGTAGATTCTGAAACAATTAACAGACCTTAAAATCAATTCTTCATTTTCATAATTACATAGCTCATAAACCTCACCCCTTCAATGACTCATTCATTCTATACCCACCCAAATCAAGTCCAACGGTAACCCATGCCATTAAGCATGTCCCGTTCGTTCGGATTCCCTATCATTCTTTCCATTCTATTTTGTAAATCCTCCCAAAAACTCCAACAACCGACCACACCCAAATCAAGTCCAACGGTAACCCATGCCATTAAGCATGTCCCGTTCGTTCGGATTCCCTATCATTCTTTCCATTCTATTTTGTAAATCCTCCCAAAAACTCCAGCAACCGACCGACCAAACTCAACAATTAATTCTACCGCCTTCGGCTTCCCCTTCTTCCACCGCACCACAATTCCAATTATTTCCTCCCTCCCAAATAATCCTTCCTTCCTTCGTCGGATGAAATCAATCCTGTTTCCCTTTGTGGTTTTGTGGCGACCAAGGGAAGGCTCCTCTGATTTCAAAATTATAATTTGTGATGGATACACTGATACCCATGTACATACCACGTACGTACCAGGTATCATTGGCCTGGTACTGGTACTCCTTTGGTTTCGCGGTTTGGTTTCCCATGGATAATAATAAAATATATTTTTCCCCTCCCGCCATCCCAGCGTACTGTTCAGTACAGCGTCAAAAACACGATATACTACAAATCCCTTTAACATTGGCATATACATTAGACCTCCAATACAAAACACCTTATTAACCATGCTAGGAATCATCATTCCCATCCCACTCATTCCTAACATCCAAAGAGGAATTGGATCCCACAATCCACGATGTACGACATGAAGTGACTTCGTATCCGTACGTACTACGTAGAAATGCCATCAACTTATTTCCTCACATACCAAATCCACCTCCTGTTTAATATTTCACAACCCAAGTAGGATACGGACTCAGAAAAACCTAATTGAGTTGAAGGAAGTCGAAGCCGAAGCCGCCGCGGCGGGGTTTTCGCATTTCGCGGTGTACTGTGGTAGCCAAGTGAAGTCAAGCCAGGATTCCCATTTTCTCTTTGAAATAGCTCTCCGAGTTTCCATTCCATTTAAATGGCATGACAGGATCCCCATGCAATGTAAGTGCGGTCTGATGTGGTAAAAGGACGACGATTCACTTCCCCCCCTCCTCCCTGCGCCCTGCCCCTCCCTCACACTATGGAACGTCATGTTGGAAAATTGGGAAGGAAAAATTCCGGAAACCGTGGTTTTGATGTGGTTCATTACACTTCCAAGTCTTTGGAAGCTCAACACCAAATGTGGTCACCTTTCACTCCCCCTTCATAAGGCGGGGGTCGAAACTCACAATAAAATGAAGTTTGGCGGAATTGTGGAAGGGAATGAGCTGGGGCTTGTGTGCGTATGTATGTCTAGTGCAGTCCGGTGCGGTGGAACGGTTTTAACCTAAAGTCCTTCACCATAACAAAGTTTGGGAATAACATGCTTCAGTTTGCCACCAGAACAAAACCGTTGGAGCGTGGAAATTGGGCGTGGAGGATTTTGAGAATCTTGTGGTAGTGTAGGTTTTTACATCCCTGACCATCCTTCCCCCACTGATTTATAAAAATGAAGACTTTGGATTTGAAGCTTTGGGAATTTTGTTACAATTTTTTTTCTCAATATGTGATGCTTGCCAATTTTCACCTGTTAGTTAAAATGAATCTGCATATTAATAATAAAAACGACGCTATTAGTCTACACTAAATAATGTAGTAAAAATTATGAGTATTTGTAGCATGTGATATAAAGATAGAAAAACATTGCATAATATGAGCTACAAACCCTAAACCATACCCTAAACTGTAACATTTTGAAAATCCCCCATCCTATCCTTTCAACTTTAACGAGAACAGCATGGATGATGAGGAAGACCGGAAACCTCCAATATTAACCATTCACCCGAGCCGAGGGCTTAAGTCGGGCAAAAAAAAGGGATCCGTAGCCAACAATCAATCTTTTCACCCCTCAAAATCTATCCCCATCCTCAATTTTACCCCATGCCCGTGTTTTTACTTAAATACATTCGTTCCTTGTCCGACACGGCATTTAAGAAGGGACTCCAACCACTCGGCGGCTGCCTAAATTATTGAGATCCCTTTTTCCACCAAGGGTCTAACCGATCCAAAGGGCTCCCCCCTTGGCCTTCGTTAACAGGGACGGGCGATCCTTGAGTAAAACCTGATTGCTTCAAGGAACACGAAAACTAAAGTTACTCTCCAACCTTTTATTCCGTATGTATAATTAGTTCCGATTCAAATTTATCAAAGTTGAAAATCTTTGTCAAGGGTTTTGAGGGATTTCTGAGAAAAGGGCAAGGCGAAGGCCCCATTGTTTCCCTTCTACCACCATCACTACTCGTGGCGTGGCTTTAATAAAGTGGATAAATACAACTAAAAGTAGTTCAAAACTCTTCAGCCCCGATTTATTAAGGAGGGTAGGCAGTAGGCAGGCACTCCCGGGAGTTGAGTCAGGCCAGGGGAAATAAACAATTTTCCTTACATTTTCTCTCCTTTTGTACGGCCTCCCTCAAGTGTATCCTTTTCCCTTCTTCCACAAAATCCTGAAAAGGAAGTCAAAAGTTCGATTTTCCTTAGGCTCCGGGATCGTTAAAAGAAAACCTCAACTCTGACGCCAATCCCCTTGTGTGTACACGAGCACAGCACAGCACAGCACTGCACTACAAAAAAGGAGTCAGTCAGTCCCTCCGTCCCTTTTCCTTCCAAATTTTCCCCTTCCTTGGAACTTGAACCCTCACAACTTGATTTTCCTTCAGTTGATTTTCCAAGAAACTTCCTCCACTTCCCATTCAATGGACTCCTGCTCTGAAAAGAGACGAAAAAAAAAGTTATAAATAAATATTGGAGGACAAATTAACCGGAGTATGTACATGTTGACATAATAATGGCTCCTCTCCCCCTTTCCACGATGCGATAAAATAAAATAAGAAGAAAAAAAATACACATTTGTCATGGAGGGGGGAAACCCCATACCTGGGCTCCTTGTCATTAACCACAACCGTTGAGATGATTGAACTCTGGGTTTGTACATACATAGTTTTGTACATTACACACACTCCTCCTCCTCCAAGTGTCAAAGTAAACCAAAAACCAACACTAAAATGTAATAACATTTGTGGTGTGGGAGCCAATGTTCATTTGAATTCAAATTTAATCCTGGAAGGATGAAGAGTAGGCGTCAAATTATTGTTATTAGTACATACAGTTTGTGCAATGGAGGAAAATTGCATTAGCTTTCTAATTTGCATGAAGAGCCCTCCTCAAGTTTCCATAATGTGTTCATTCAAAATCCAAACCCCTACAGCCCCAGCCGTGCCGTGCGAAAGTTGATAACTTAGCACACACACACACACATGCAAAAAATGTGTGAAAAATCCTGAATGGAAGTTCATGATGACATGTGTCGTGTCGTGATTCTCGTGATGTGTTTTTTTTTTGAACCAGTCTTTTGTATTGTGGGGGGTTAGTGTTCAGTTCAGTTGCAAATCCTTCACAAAACTCTTCACGTTTGGGTTAACCAGATTAACACAGTGCAGGAGGGGAAAAAAACAAGCTTCCCTTAATTTGGCATGAACAAACATAACACGATTGGGCGAGGGAAACTCAAATTTAAAATTCCCAGCCATGAAATCTGTATGTGTTCTTTGCGCTGTACAATTTTTATTCATTTTGTATTCCTCCCATGTAAAAGACAGTGCTTTTAAAAAATCCTAATCGCCAAAACTAACATTAAAGTTGTTTTCATAATTTATTTAATGACCCTCATCCCCACTAAAAAGTAAAAGGTGAGGCTTGATGTATGATGGACAGAGACTCTCCCCTCCAGTCATGATACAGCCGTTATCATTTATCCTTTGTTTTGTATAATGTATGTATAATGTTTGTGTAATCAAACAAAAAATAATAGTTTATCAACAATGTGTACCCCTTGCCCTCATCGTACGCGTACGCGGACATAAGTGGCTTTTGGGAGTGCCGAGTGGTAGTGGTGCGTGCGTGGATTCATCTAATGTAAATCTCCGCCTTTCGATTCATGATAGGATTTTTATTCGTATTTTCCACACCGCTGGCTCCTTCGCGCTTCGCCGTGCCGTCCCGTTGTCATTGTAATCACAATGAAGGAACGTGTAAATTGTAAAACTAGATTTGATTGCGAGTAATGAATGAAGGGGGATGGATGCATGCCTGCTACGACCGACCATTCCATTCCCAGGAAAAAAAACTCTTCAGGAAAAAAACATTAGTAGATACATTATAAATTGATTACTCTTCATCAGCCCCACTTCTGGTTTTTATGAGTGTGTGTGTGTGTGTGTCCTGTTTTGGCGGATACAAAATGTGAAGGGAAAAAGGAGAGCAAAATTACGTACGTACGTGACGGATGGCACAAAAGGAATTAGTTTCATTCCCTTCACACCACACCTGCTCCGCATTACCACTGTTATCACTCTTCTAATATGCATAGTGCACATGCCAATTGTCGTGTAGTTTTTTGCATCAATAAAACTACCGTGTAAAAATTAATGCTTTGCTTTGGGGGTGACCTTGGTAAGAACATGTCTTGTCACGACAAACACAAAGAAATCTTCAAGATCCTGAGTCTGGAGGTTTGGGCGAGCATGTAATGTACATTTATAATGAAATGTAGCACTACATACTACAGCATAACATACATGTACATAAAGATTTGAAGAGGAAGAGAAGGTGTTAACAAGTTTCGTGGAGTTGAGTCTTCCGCCACTTGAATGTGTGATGTTCATTAGAGCACGAAGGGAATTAAAACCTTCAGATTGATATTAATTAGGCAAAAGTCCGCCGCTGGGATTTTCTCTCACGACCTCAATTTGTTAACTAATGTTTAATTATATTTATTATTACCACCCGGAGGCCTTTTATCTTTGGGTCAGTCACCAGCAATTATGTCGGGTTTGTCGGGTTAAACAACCCAACTTTAATAGGACGTGGTAAGTAGATATTCAAATCTGAGATTCCTTTGGCTGACTGGGTGAAAAACTGTGGGGAGCTATTAGAATGCTAATAGACACAACCACGTCACGTCAAGTCAATAATAATTGTAAATAGTGTCCAATCGTGGGCGGCTCGACGGCTCCGCCGAAAAAAAATTGCATACAAACGCAACAGATAAAAATCCAATTTTAGACATACGTGTCACTGATCGTAATTCGTCATAAAAATGCATCTTAAAACGTGTTAAATACTAACTATTATTAGCACGGAATCATGATCCCGCTAACAAATTAAACATAAAGAACCACAGTATCAATTAACTCAATCTGTGCACTCACCACGACCCTGACCACTTAAATTAACCAAAATAACCATGACGGTTGACGGTTACTAGCTAATCTTATCTATCTTTGTAATTAATATCAATGATTTACAGTCGGTCCACAACCCTAGTAATTCCAAATGCCGTGTGCCTTGTTTTGGAATTTATAACACTTTGAACCAGGTAATCCTCACTACTCACGATGACAAACTACTCCATGCCTCCCATTCATAATTAAAAAGTCAAACTACAATACAACGATACGATTCACAATGACTCAATTCCTCCAGCCAAGTTACTTCCTCTTTAATAGTTATTGGAAGGAGCAATGCGATCGATTACCGCACCGGGACCAAATCCAGTCCTATTGTGTAATGCGTTGCCTCGTAGGTATTTTTGGCACATTCCACATAAGTTTCAAAAATCATATATTCTTTCCAACATTAAGCACAAAGCAATGCAATGGATTTACCTTTTGATTTTCTTTTATTCCAATATCACAATATAGTGTTGATGTGACCGGCGTCCAAATTATCCAATAATCAACGGAATTCACAATCACATTCGATGGAAAATCCAAAGGAATCGTAACACAAGGAACTGCCCTTCCCACTTTCACAATCCTGGGTCCTTGAGTGGTGGAATTACTCAAAAAACAAAGTAAATACCCTTAAAATTGTAATTTTCCTTTCCGCAAAAGTTGATACGTCCTCCCTCGGCAAAGGCTAGCGAGCAACTGACTGCGGTGCACGTCTCAAACTGTGGAACCCGTCGCGCTCCCGTCGCGTCCGTGCCGTATGTATGCATTTGCCCTGTACATTTGTACGTGACTGCATGGATTCAAGTGCATGCATTTTCTGTATTTACCACAAGTACAGTGCTGTGGCAGCTATGTCGGCTCGTGTATTGCATTTGCGCTTCTGTTAATTAATTGTAGCAATTAGGAATACTAATCTTCAAAATTAGGGTCCAAGGACCACAAACTGTATGGGTGCATCATGTTAATTCCGTATTTTCTATCCAAAATTACACTATTAATATTTTTGCCTTGCCGCCAGCAATAGAAATATATTAAATGCGTGTAAACTTAAATTAATAACAGCTAACGGATGCGTGATACACAGATACATTTAAGCATTTCGGACGGACATAGTGATTGCTCTGATGGGAAAAGCGCGGCGGAGCCATTAGAAATGGAAGAAGAAGATAAAATATGCGGGAGTTTGTGCGGAGGAAGCTAATGTATTATTGTTTTGTAAGAGCGTTGTATGTGAATGTTTTCTGTTCGGTTGGTGGGTTTCTCCCTTCGGTTCGGTTCACCGGCTCCGTCTCATTAATAAACATGCAATCACGCAACACGGGTTGACTGGCTGAAGGCCTTCGGGTTAAAAAAAAATTGCATTCCATTATTTAGAGCCCAGCAGACCAGACGTAGTCGGAGTCGGAGTCGTCCTCCGGGCGTCAGCCCACAACCAGGGAGTTTTTCATGACATGAATTTCTTTTCCATTCTTTTGCCAAGTGAATCGTTACCGCGACGATCGGCTTCGCCTTCCTCCCCTTGTAATTAAAAGGTAATTAATCTAAAAGGGAAAAAAATGGGTGGACGAAGGACATGGGCGGGTAGAATAAACTTCAACCCCATACAAATGGACACGCAAATGAGTTGACGGGGGGAGCTCACCGTTAACTATCAATCAATTATACAAAATGAATCATGTGGCCCATGTCTCCTCCAGAATTGATACATTTTCCAAGCGGGTATTTCCGAGTCAAAAAGTCACGGTCTAATGTTAAGGAGGCGGGGATCCATGCTTATTTCTGTAATACATACATACGTAATGCAGATTACAAAAATAGAAGAAGCTTGACTTCGCCCTCACGAAAATGTCTCATTTTTTCAGTAATTGCTCCACGTGACAAGTTTTCTTCCTCTTACTCGACTGCCTGGCCTGACTTGTACGCCTCGCCTACCCAAACGAAATTGAGATCACCGTCCCTGTCCGACATCCCGGACCATGTCCATCCTGGAAGATTCCACATCCTGCTTCACAATCGCTTCCTTTTTCCCAGTCCTCCTAATAATAAACTTTGTCATCTTCCTTCAGTACATAATGCTCTTCCATGCTTGAGTACACGGAGTCAGAGTCAGTCGTCCCCATTCATTTCCCGTACTCCCTTCCATTACATTACATTACATTACATTGTAACAAGGGAAACTTCAACTTGGAAGTCCTGCCTTGCCTGCCACTGACTGGACTCCCTCCCCAAAATGTTCACCCCTTTCAACGAACGACAACGACAAAGATGTGCTTGAAGGGATGTAAGAAACGACTCCTTTTCCACTGATTTCCCTACCCAAATATGGCTTTCGGATCCGATCCTTGATTGCCACTATCTTGAAGACGACGACGACGACGACGACGACCAACTTTGTGTTCGTAGTGCGAGTACGAATCACCCATGCCAAAAGCACTAAGAGAATACTCCACGTGGAGAAGTACTGAAACTAGCCAATCAGGTGCTTGGATTCCGTATCATGCTTCAATGGGAAGCCAGATATGGGTTAGGAGATGGGAGGAAAGTGGGGAAGCGGGCAGCCAATGGCTGAGTGGAAATGAGACGACGCTTTGCTTTGGATTGGTTGGATGTGGATGGGTGGGCAGGGTTAGGTGACGGACGGGATATGTTCAACTCCACGTGGAGTCAGACGGGATACAGTGCGGTGCGGTTTTTGACAATGTAAAAATGCAAAACCATGGATTTGGAAATTTTGCAATTTTTTAAAAGAAGGGTGACAGGGCAGGTATTGAGTGCTAACCAAGAAGGTTTTTATTAGTAAATTACTCTTTCCACAATTAAGTATTTATCAAATTTAATACGTACGTGCATGCATACATGGGCGTGGAATGCTCCTTGATTTGTTTTAGGCAGCGGATTTTTGTGAAGGAATTGGGATGAACTGTGGTTAAGGATGTGTCGCAGAGTCCACAATACCAAGAAGTTGGATAGCACCACAAGAGGTGAGACTGAGACATGCATATTTTATCCCGTTAAATTAGTAGCCGAATACTTGGACGTCGTACTTAATTTTATGGAAGTGTGACCTTGTAATGATAGTAAAAAGCTGTTTGTTTCTTGAAATTTCGAATTGAAAAAATAATAATTTTTGTGATTTTCATCTGCACCGTATTAAGAAATGATTTTAAGCGCCTTTTAAACTTCAAAGTTAACCCTTGCCATCCAAACTATAATTCCATGAAAGAAGTGATAACTCCAACCATGCATGCGAAAGATTTTCATGCGCTCAGACATCTTTAAATCAATATTCCATACAGCTTAAAAATCAAATTACTCATTTAATGTCTAGAACCATAAAATCGCAACATCCGCTCGGGTACAGTTTTCTCACACTTTATCATTAATTTCTATTGAAATTCTACGCGCAAATTTTCCACTTACAGTAGCTTATGATTACGAAGTGGTGGTCTTGATTTTATTAATAATTTATGCAAGCCAATGTACACTCACTCTTTATCTTGTCAGCGGGCACCGCACCGTCTATCCCTCTATGTTTTTGCACTACGTGTAAGATTTTGCTTAATTTTTACTCTCTTGGCTGTGGCCTTTGACCACAGCAGGTCATCAGGAAAAAATTGTTTTGACTCCAGTGAGCAGCTTTTGTTTCGCAATTTGTTTTGTCGTGTCTCAATTTTAATGTTCTCATGCCATGCTTTGCCGGCAACGGATAATTTGATAGCTAACTGCATGGATGAACCGCAAGACACTTTACCATTACCACACGATTTGGTCTGCGAATTGGAACCGTGTCTGTGTGAATTTTAATGTTTCTTTTTGAATGGAAGGAGAGCAAAGTAGAAAATGCTGTGATTATCACAATTAATCAGGCGCTGCGACTTACATTATGTATAACCCAATATCCGACTTTGCTAAATCCAGCATGAACCCAATCCATATAAAGCCATATTTTCAAAACCATAGTAAACAAGGCAAGACTGATCACATTTCCCGATCGTGCTAGTGCTAATTTCATTTCACAAATTCAGAGTAGTGCATGTCATTCAGATTCGCATGCATATTAGAGTAATCGCTTCACATTATTTTTTGCCTGGGAGTGTTTGGCTCGAGAAGTAGATTAAATACTTGGAATTGACGTTAAGCCCAAAATAAATAACATAAAAATTGCTGACTGAATGGAAGCCTCGTGTGTGCAGGGTGTGTAATTGAAATGTTTCCCAATAAACTCCGTGCGTATCTTTTAATGCTCAGCAATAAAATCCTCTACGACTGGAGACTAGCTTACTTTGTATGTACATGGACGTGGGGACCTTACCTTGTGGGATTCTGAAGTGCTGAATTGAGTGTGGGACTCATGGTGCGATGGGTTGAATATTTCGCGAGTCGTTGGCAATAAAATGCAATACAATCGAATTCCAGGGGATTAAAACTTTGGAGTAGTTGCTTTGGGTCGAGCTGTGATAATTTGATTACGTTGTCCGACGCACTTCGATATAAACATTCTAATTTGACGACATAACTGCTTTCAAAAGCGGCACCTGTATGTATCTCTAATAAACAAAATATACGAACGGCGTTCAGCCACCTATGTATTCACTCGCTTAAAAAATTACAAAATCCTATTACAAATTCTCATACTGTACTGTACCTCATAAATATTTTGTATTCACGTCTCACATTAATTACTTCCACCCACCACACCCGTGAGATTGTTAATAATCCATAAAAACCGGAGAGCCCCTCCAAATTCGCATTCACATTCTCCGCCTTGGACGCCACACCGCACCGCCCGCCTCGCCTTCCTAATTATTGAATTGATGAGAGGAGAATGGACGCCAAATGTTTGTGTACTTTTCCTCTACTATTGGAGTCAGTCCGTCCGTCTTGGGAAGGAGTTAAATGAATAATTACATACAAAGTATTTGCATTTGGTGTGGAGGGGAGGGATGGTAAATTTATTATTAGTGGTTGACATTGCCACTGACAAGGTATTAAGAGGGGCTCCCGTGCCCGTGGACTCTATTCCGTTCGCCAAATTGGCATTTCGCCTTCGTCGTCGTACGTCGTACGTGGGTTTTCGTCGTCGTCGTACCACCGTCGCAGTATCTGAGCATCCATCTCTCTCACACCCCTTCAACAATGTTTCATTTGTGAGGAAAGAGACGAGGGGGAAGTTTCGGTCGAGGCTTTCCTTGAGCCGAAGAAGAATTCCCTAGAAGCAGTCAGCCAATTCATCGTTATGACTGTCAACTCTCATCCAAAATGTAAACAGGAGCGGAGGAAGAACCCGGGTCCTCCGCTTCTCTGCCACCTAATCCCAAAATATTCTTTCATGAGCTCTTCTCTCGGTCGGGATCCTCAGTCCTTATTTTTGAGTGCTCTTGGCGGTTTTGATTTTGGAATTTGCAACGTATGGAATTTCGAGGTAAAGTTGAGGAATTTGGATGTCAGCCATATTCACGATTTCTAAACCGATGTGAGAAGTGAGATGTGACCTAGAGCTCAATTTGAATAATTGTATTCAAATATAATAATTTTCTTGTGGAAATGTAATTAGTCACATTTCCGAGCAGAGAATTAACCAAATTCAATTTTGTTGTTTATATTTTTTTTTAAACATTTCATCCTTAATACTCAACTTGTGTATACGTACCACGTAAATGCGGGTCAAGACGGCAAAGCAAAAAGTTGCGAAGGCCCGGTTTAAAAGATGCAGATAAAAAGAAGAAGTAAAAGATTTGAGGAATGGAGTACCTGACAGATGGATTTTGTGTGTACGTACGTACGTACGCGGCGCCGTGCCGAGAGAAGTGGTCCCTCAAAGGAATCCTCAAATAAAATTATAGACTGCCCGCATCCTCCATTCACTTCGGTCCTAAAACGTGGGTTATTTCACATTTGCATGGGGAGTGAAAAAGTTGAGAGGGAACAAAGTTTCTGGAACTGGGAAAGTAGACTGACTGCCTGCCTCACTCGACAGTTTATCCTTACGTACGTATGCAATCAACGTAGGAATCGGGTTAAAAAATGTTGACATATGCGGGACAGATATTCTAAGCATGTAAATGTTGAGAAAGATGAGAGGCTCGTATTTTTATCACGTTGGATCCTCCCCCATGGAATCCGATATATCAGCATTACGTACGAAGGAGGAGGAAAAAAAAATCCCTCCGGAGAATCTGCCGGAAAATGGGGGAGGCGAAGCGGAATGCTTAAAGCTTTAAAAAAAACTCCCGTCCGTAAATGCATTGCATAATGCTTCATCCCAAGACACACACACACGACGACACAGTCAAATCCTCGTACGTACTCGTTCTCGTATATCTAATCCATCCTTTTACAATGTTTAAAAGATACGTACGTACGCCAACGCCAAAAGAAACATCAAGCTTCCTCGTCACGAAGTTTTTTCCCCCGTCTCCTTTGGGGGGATCCCCTGCCAAGCATTAAAACCGAAACAAGTACATTCTAGAGCCCAGGATTTATTTTTTTCCTGGGCTGACATATGAAGGAATGAATCCCTTTGCAAGGATTTTGTCAATGAATTCCCCTCCACTCACTCAACTATGTACTACGACTACGACCCGGCCCGGCCTTAAAAAAAGAGGTTCGGATGGAATTTGGACTGATCTGAATGCAAATTTGAGAAATTGCGGTGCGGTGTTTTTGGTCGAAGCACGGAGCGGGTAGTCTACAGGGTATGCAATGCAATCGAATAACTTTAAATCATTGTTATGGTAAAAACACCCGTTGAGGTGAATGGGACATGCATGGACTGCATAAATTTCCACTGGAGTTCAAGTGGCTTTCCATTTCCGGATTTATGGATGCGGATTTTGATGCTGGGATTCTCAAGCTACTTCAAAGTCATGGGCCATATGGATAATATGACACTACTGGTCTAAGAATATGACTGGGTTAGTTTTACATGCAATTCCAGCTCAGTTTGCCTGATATGCAATTGTATGCTTGCAGCTTTGTCAAATCTGTTCTTTTTTTTCTAATTAGAGAAACTCCCAGATGCCGTCGAACACCATAATTCACACGATAAGTTTTAAATAATAATTATTTAAAATTATTACTATTATTATTGATTATTATTGATTAATTATTGTTAATCAATTCTTTCTTGGACAGAATCCGTGATTTATTTCAATTCATACAAGCAATGAATACATTGGATTGTATAGAAATATAATTTATACTGAAATATCCACCTCCAGATGCCAATATACATCTTCAGCTTTATAAAATGAGTTCATTAATTTGGGCTAGTAGTTAGCACTATTCAATTTGAAACAACTCGTAATAGCTGGGCGTGTCAATGAATCTAATTTGTTCAACTTTGCTACGCATTAAACGCATTAATGGATACTTTGTTCCCATGCACACATTAGTTGTATAGTTAAACACAACAGTTTGGCATGGGCCTTTACCTTGATAAACCTCAATTTTGAAATTACTTCAGCTCAAAAACAAACAGTAAAATCTGCTGTAATAAGAATTCGCTCGCAACATAAATAATGCCGCATACCAAAAATAGTTAGTCAACTAACTACTACCTCTTAGCTTGGACCGATATTACCGGTTAACATAACTTGATACCCGCCTTCCTAACACCTAAGCAATAAAACTGCTCTTAAGTCATAATTTTGCTTGCAGAATTCCAAACTGAACTGCACTGCGCTTTACCCAGGATAGCAGGTATTGTTTAGCAGGACTTTTGTTTTTTTAAATTTAAATTAAATGTTGTCAGGTTGTCTCATGCTGTATTTGACAATTATTTTAGATTTCCTAAGATTTTAGAGAGATGAGCGGAGATATGCCTCAAACCAGATCCCAAACAACCCGGTTGAACAATATTGGAAAGAAAAACAGGTAGGTGGAAACGCAACAAATTAAACCATATTAATTCAAGTGACAGCATAATGATCGATTTAATTTGCAAGGGATGATAGCCCAGTGTACTCAGCAAATAATTGGGCCAAAGGAGGAGGACCGCGAAAAGATCCATGTGTTCCACCTAAAATTATAAAGAATGTGGGACGAAACCAACCCAAACCTTGGCACCCCTATCTTTGTGCACTTGTTTACTTACTATTATTCTTATTGGCTGCATTCCTCGTATGGTGTAAGTAGTAGTATTGATCTTCTCCCTGTTAAGTACAATGACAACTTATAGCAATGCTAAATTTTTATTTTGTAGCATTAATCTGGTGGATTCCATGGAACAATATGTCTGGATCCTCCTGCTGTAAAAAGGACACAATATCCAAACAAGAGGCCCAGAAAATGATTAAAGAAGCGATCGCGAAACATGATAAGGAAAAGGCCATAAATGCTACCGCTACGGCTACTAGTGAATGCAACAGAAAGAGGTATCCCAAATATTCAATTTTTGGGTTCCCTTTGTTCTCCGCTGATGCTCCAAGTCACAGTGCTGATTCTTCACGTAAACCCTGCAAAAACGAGTGCTCCAAATGCTAATTGACAAATGCACACATTTAGTTTGGATAGGATTCGGATAAAATACTAAAAACACTAGCCTGTTTTTTTAATTTTTTTATTGTTAATTTAAACGATTAAATAACATAGGCAAATTCTTATATACAAACTATTCTTATCATACCACGCTGGAAATTAAATTACGGAAAATAATGATACCCGTTTTGGCGTGCCGTTTTACATTCTCATAATTTTAATTGTTTCCATTTGTTTACACTTAAAATTGTAAATATTGCAACCACTACGTGCATTATTTCTAACCCTGTTCTAATCCGACTTACGTACGTACGCACCTCTACAAATGTAGCCACAGTTTGACAACCTATTAAAACTAAAGTTCGTACTTGTATACATATGAGCTCTCAATCCCAGCACAAATTACACATGTAAACCAAACAATCCGAGTAACAGCAACAGCACAGCACTTCCAGCCGTGAAACACACGTCTGCCTGGTTGTGAGGTAATAAAGTGTTTGAGGCGTCCTACGTGTCCAAAGACAGGAGCTAATTAGAGTCCTACGTGCTAATTTCTAAATCGGGTGGGTTTTTGGGCGGGTTGGCGGGTATTAGTAAAATTGTGGCCCGCTCAGCCAAATTACACCCTCCTGCTGACTCACAATTTAAATTTTGCGTACAAATGCATGGAATGCCTGGGGGTTTTCGTGGGCTCGGGCTCCACCGCATCGGGATTCGTATTTATTATACGACTTCCACATATGTGGGGAATGGCATGTTCGTGGTGTGGTGTGGTGCGGTCCCGCGTCTAGTCTTGAGGCCAGTTTAAGCGGAATGTGGAATCCAATCATGAAAATGAAGAGAATTTCGGGTGCGGTGAATGGGAGTTGAACCGAAACCGAAAACCTCCTCTGGGAGGAAACGCCAAGTGAAGCCAAAGTCATTTCTGTGGTTTATTTGTTGGTTCCGGACGTCTAATTACATGCTGTAGCCTGTAGGTGGGGATTACAGGGTAAGGGCAAGTGTATTTCCGGATTTGGAATATATCAAATGAAAAAAAAACAATGAAAACTGGGATATTTGTCTTAAAAGGCACTACTACGACTATCATGAATCCAATGATAAACAAAAACTTAAGATCCATTACGTACAAATAATAAATCCGTGCTGAATAACTTCTCAACAATTCACATAATTTTGGGATTTTTCCATACAAGTACAAATAAAACGTTATATTTATTCTCCAAATACAAGTACATTATAAAAACGATATGATTATATTGTCCATCCAGCATTTAACTTGTAGTAAAACAACAATTTTGTTGTCATTTATCTGAACTTCATTAAACCCCTTCCTAAATTACCATATCCAGCATTAATATTCTCCGGAATCCAAAATTCCAATGACATCGCCAACACATAATTGAATCCTTTCAAAAACTTCACCTTCCCTCAGCCGTCCTCCTCATTCGGAGGGATCCGTATGGAAATGAGTATTAAAAATGGAGATGGATGTCATCCTGACTTCTACGGCACGACACTTGGATTTTATTATTATTATTACGTACCATACCCGTGGAGTCAACCCGGGTGCACGTGGAAGCATTATTTTGAAATCCCCGACCCGTCGGCACTTTTGATCCCCACTCATCTTCACAACTTACATCAAATCCACTTTCCTTCCATGCATCGTCCCTGCTTCCCACCATAAAATGAACCCAGATCCTCCAGTCGTTCAATCCCTCGCTCGCCAAAAATCCTCCCCTCATTCCTGACACGTAGCCCTCGTTCCAACTTTGATTCCAGTCCGTGCTTCCAACCCAAAATGATACTATCCGCGTACGTACGGGAAAACCGAATGGAAAACGGACGGGGACGGGGAAAGGAAAATTTGGATTTATTCGATGGAATTGGTTGGAATATACGCGTACGCGTACAAGCCCGGAAGGCGTTGATTTAGTGCTGGCGACGCGGCGGAGAAAAGAGGGTGACTTTATTATTGACTCGGGATGAGGGGGATCCAATTGGATTACAATAATATTGGCGTCAAGTGGAAAAGGGAACCTAAAGTGCATGGGGGCATGGATGGGGGACTGGGGATGAGGATGTGGGCGGCAGCCGGCTCCGGCTCGGTCTTTCAATCTCAACTCATTAATAACCAATTTGAAGTGAGATATCCCCCCCCCCTTCATGGGATTAATTATGATTTGATAGTGTCATGGGTGGATGGGTGGATCTATTATTGGATTTTAAAGGGTTAGAGTACCTGCAAGTTTACGCATAGTGAGAAAAATAAAACTGTTTTAATAAAATTTGTATAGAATAAAATAATATAATAATTTTATGTAGTGTTGAAATTATCTTTAGTTGCGTGCAGATTTTATTATTTTAATAGGCTTTTCCAATCCTGTAAAACTACAAGTAGGTCCACTTTTGGATGTAATACAGATTCAACTAGTTTTTATCTCTCAACTTTCGAGCTGATCTATCTGTTAAACCGTTTTATGCACTAGATACAATATTAAAAAAGTTTAGTGGCGTTTCTAGATTTTGGACTATTCCTTTCTTCAAATTTCAGTGCTTCGATATTTTCAAATTCTATTTGAACACCAATGCTGCATCTGAAATTGAAACATTCGACATAGTGGCAAACCACAATAACAAATTTCAAAGTCGGCCGACATTGCTTTCTTTCCTGGATGTAAATCAAAGAATTGTAAACGAAAGTGTGTGTCTGGCTGCCTCCATCCAATCCAGCGTTACGTTGCACTGCATTGTGGTGTTTCCCTTTATCGTAAGTGTCAATATCATCCTCGTTTGTATTTCTTTCATGTTACTTTTCCAAGAACCAATTAGCCGGAGCGGGAAAAAACTCTCTCCCGCCGCCAGCGCACCGTCTGCGTCTCAGTTGTCTTGGTTCAAAGGACATGTTCGCTTCCAGAACAAAAGTGGTGCTTTGCTTTGCTAAAAATACTGAGAAATTGGCGCTGAGTCTCTCCTTTCCTACATAATACATTCCCAACCCACAACACACCATGTTTTACGATTACCCTCATCAAAGGCTGGGAAAACAATGGAGGAAATGATGGCTGGCTGACTTGAGGATTCACTCAGTCGAATTTCAAAGTGCAAAACCTTAAAATTGCACACAATGAATGGGGAGGGTCGACCGGGAAAGAAAAACAAAATACCACACGCCAATTCCTTCAACAACAAAAAATGAGTTCGTAGAATCCTGGGCTCGTATAAATAACTTTCCATGCTGCCGCCGTCAACCAGGAGGATAACAATAATAGTACAGACGGATGGATCCACGGGTGCGGGTGTAGACGACAAAATGACTTGAAGGAAATGTTAAGTAGCAAAAGGATTCAACATTTGAAATGAAATAAAAGACTGACTACACTTTTGTGCTCTAATTCTGAGGAAATCTGTGGGGAACATAGATTTTTGTGTGGCTTTACACTTCCCGTGGGATGAACTCATGTGGGAATGTAATTAAAGGGAAGGAATTGTGTCAGGGAATTACATTTAATTTGAGTTAATTGTGTGTAAGCTAATTTGCATGACAGGATTTGAATCTCTTGAAAGATTTTGTATAGTTTTGGCTATAACTGCTGAAGTAATTCGAACTTGTATTTTATAATTGATGAATTGTTAAAAATGAATTAAATTCATTGGCGGCAGTCTATGAAATAAATTTTGCTTTATCCGTTCTGTAAACCCATGAAGAATCTTTTCTTTGTTTATTTTCGCAAAGAACATGTTTGGAAATTTGCAGTTCTAGTAGAATTTTAATTCATTTCCAAATATATTAGGCGTACTATTAAAGTAGTTCTAGAACATATAGTCTGGTTGTGTTGATATTGAAATTAGTAAGATTATTTGCCACAAAAATATTTCTTGACGCAACCAGCATGATAATCATGTTTCAAATTTTGACATCAATAAAAGTTTTTCGCCAGCACAAGGTTGTGTTGATATTGAAATTAGTAAGATTATTTGCCACAAAAATATTTCTTGACGCAACCAGCATGATAATCATGTTTCAAATTTTGACATCAATAAAAGTTTTTCGCCAACACATTCCAACAACTAAAGATCAATTTTACACTTAATTGCGATAAATAATGAAGAAGCCACCGGCACTACAGTCTTTAAAATACAATCCTGTACCACTTGTACTTTCTTAATTCTCCTACCCTGCCTTTCCCACATCAAAAGAGGGATATCCTTAAAGTGATGAATTGCTAATTAACCCTCATATTTGAAAATATCGGATTTCCACTGCTGCTCGTTCCCCTCCAAATAATTTCCCATCGCCTGCCTGCCTCTTTCGCGTCAAAAACCGGAATCGGTCCATAAATATTCCCCCCATGTCCTCACATTCCTCCCATATTTATTTATTTGGATCTGCCCTGCATGGCCAGAAAGATCAGATTACTATTTACCAGATGGGTTCATCCGTGAGTTCAATAACAGTCGTCCTTTCATTTGAGCCGCGGCACGGACTGCACCCTTTCTTCCCATTCATTCCCATTTGAATTCATGATGATCCGAAACTCCGGTTTCGTATGTTCAAAATGATAATATTTCCTGAATCCAAAACTGTCACTGTCATGTGAAATCTCACGATCAGCTGGCCCCGTCCCGTCCCGTCGCGTTTTCACCCACCATGTCTGGCCTGGCCCCATCCGTGCCGTGTCACGTACGTAATCCACAACACGGGAGATTAAGAGAATAATTGTTTTTCGGGGGATGAAGGAAATGCTTATGATTATAATGAATCCTTTTCCTTGGGGATCATAACAAGGGAATTATGGGGACGGGTACTCGGACTATGTATAATTTGGTTTATGGGATCGTATCAGATGTTAAGCTGGGATGACTAAATATCCTAATGTATGGATACTAGGGGGCTCAACCCCAGGAGGGAGTGAAACCCATAATGAAGAGAACGACGACTCATTATAATCATGGGTTTATTTTATTCATTATTTCCATGGAGTAGACATGGGTATTGTCAGCATTGTGGTGCGTGCATTGTGTTGTGTAGGATATTTTACGTACTACTGCTTGTATTTGTCCACATGTTTTTTTCACACGACTCCAACTTGGCAAAGTACGCGAAATGAATTTAATGGATTCAAATTAGTAGTATAAATGTAATGGGTATTAAATAAAGTTTCAACCACGTGGATTTCATATTTGGTTAAATGTGTGTGAAGAATTCTTCAATTTGTTGGTTCTGAATGTGGATCGCTTTGATTGTTGTAGATGTCAACAATCATGTAGTGATTACACACAGGGGCAAAATAT
>JAAXYW010001212.1:0-23767 GCA_036851895.1 Orthonychiurus folsomi
TATTTTTATTCTAGATCTCAAAGACTTTCTCAAGTTACATCAAATTCCTTCAGAATTGAAACAACGGGTTGAAGATTATTTCCAGACCATGTGGGCTCTCAATCATGGAATTGACCCTCATGAGGTGTGTACTTTAAATCCGAGCATTAAAATTTGTTAAAATTGATTTTAAGTTAACTATTAGAAAAAGTAGATAAGTTATGCTGGAATTGGCATTATTTTCCAGAACTGCTTCTTTAGGAAGACATTCATAATGTCTTCAAAGAAGTGAGCAAACAAGCTTGCATCTTTAACTTTAGCGTCTTTAAATAAGTATAAGCAAACAAGTTTGCGTCTTTAACTTTAATTTTGGGCTAAATAAAATACAATCTGCGAGCATGCCCACATGTAACGCTCCAAGTGTTGCCTTTTCAATTCAGTACAAAATTTCACAACCTCACCCCATTTCTTTTTAACAAAATGTAAGACTGGAATTCCGATACAAGCTTACCAGTCCCCGTCCCAGCATCCCAAATTAAATTTGCAATGCTTAACGACTGCCGGAAAGTTACAAAAAACTTTGTACTCATGAAACTAAACAAATTTCAAAGCGAGTGCAATAAGCTAACAATAATATAATTAGAGAAAAACACATTTTGCTGGGCCTTCAGCTGTCCGGAAGTGCTTAAGTTTCTCCGTCTTTAATTCTTGCGCGGTACACTCTGGGCCTGGGCTAGGCTCCCTTTTACCTTGATTACAATATGTTGGAAGTCTTTTTGGCGTGTGAGCTCCGGATTTTAATTAAGTAAGATTTTTTAGATCATGTATGAAGCCAAGCGTTGCATCTGTTGGTGATATTATTTTCATTTTGTTGCACCTGATCAAGTGTTCTCCAGCTCTTCGGCGCCCAAACCAGTTCATATTGCAAATGTATTGCCCTTTCCTATTACGTTCATGCATACACATGCTACTGCTATATATGATGACAATGATGCTGATATTATTCCAGACACTAAAAGAATTCCCAGAAGAGCTCCGCGGAGATGTTTCTATGCATTTGCATAAAGAGATTCTCCAGCTGCCGATCTTCGAGCCTGCTCCTCAAGGGTGTTTGAAACTTCTTTCCCTTCACATAAGGAGCAATTTCTGTGCGCCAGGAGAATATTTGGTTCACAAAGGGGATGCGCTTCAGTATATTATACTACTTGTCCAATGGCTCGATGGAAGTGGTTCAAATGAACATGGTCGTCGCAATCCTAGGTTGGTTTCCGCATTGTACTTTTAATCACCATTTTAAGAAGAATATTTGACAAAATTAGTAATACGAAGAAATTCGAAATTCGTACTTGTCATTTAAATCTTAAGGCATGCTCAGGGTAGACGCTCTTGCTAAATTATTTAATGTTGATGCCTGTGCTAAATGAGGAATATGCTGTTCGCTAACAGGGAAAGGAGACTTGGTGGGATCGGACATTTCCCAGCAAATGATTCATGGTTGTGACTTTGTGGTCAAGTCAAGTTGTGACGTTCGGGCTTTAACGTATTGTAAGAACTTAAATATTATTTAGCGTATTGAGAATTTAATTTATAAATGTAGATAACTTTCAGGTGACCTCAAATGCATTCATATTCCTGGACTCATTGAGGTCCTTCGTCTCTACGCGGAGTTCCAACGTGAATTTGACCATGACATAATGCATGATTTAACTTACAACTTACGTGAAGGGTAAGGACATGAAGATGAAATCACTAAAATGTATGAGGTTTGGTTGAAATGCTACAAGCTACAATGTACTCCGCAAATCTATTAGGTATGAAGCGGATCCGGTTGATGAATCCGAGAATGGAATCGGTGGTCAACCAACGTTAACCCTTCCATCAATAAGTGAAGATGATGAAATTGAAGAGGAGGACGATGATGCCCAGCGTCTTTTAACTACAAGGCAATTAATTATTCTTTGCTATTAGGTGCTTTTGTATCAGAAGTTAATATCAAATTCTTTCTTTTAGATCGGAGGATAGCCGCTCCTTCAGTAGTAAATCCCCACTTTTTTCACGGGATAATGGGATTAGTAAACGATCGTTATCTGAGTGTGGTGACAATGGCTCTACGGCAGAAATTCAATCCGAACTCATGACCCTTGCCCAAGAAATGAGGAATTTGGTTAAAAATCTGGAGAAGACATCAAAATCCGTTGGTACACAAACAGAAAAAAGTGTGCAATGGGTCTCAAGCCCTTCAATCATTTAGTGAACGAAAAGCAGATTCGAGAATTCATAGATATTGCGGAGGCAGAGCGTGCAGGGCGTGACTTTGTCTTGGTATTGAAATGTTGAATTTAAATGCCGCAACCTGAACGAGATTGAGTATTTTTTGTATAAGTTACCTCCACCAGTTTGTACTATACATTAAAATTAATTATGAGTTGTATGATATACTATACATATAACAAATTATACTTAAGTCAAATTAATTCTCGGTTACAACTACATGCATGGATCACAAATATGCGAAATGGTAATTTTGTAATAAACTAATTCACCATGATTTTAAAACGACGGACTGTCGTTATTTTCTTTAACAACGATTTGAATTCGATTTGACAGTGCACGCTTCGTTTTGGGCTACTGACTCCGTGCAAACAATTTTCCCATTTCGGCTTCGTCATAATATTCCAAAAAAGAATTTATTAACTTAGAACTTATGTTCAACGAAGGGAAACGTTGATTACACAAACATCGTCATATGGCTTGTCCGTTTTCGGATTTGTCTTAACCATTGAAATGCTTTGTACAGTTTCCATCCCACGAATAACACGTCCAAACACTGTGTGCTTGTTGTCCAACCAAGGCTGCGAACAGTAAATAAAACCAACTTCAAGTATAAACTTTGGAATCCCAAACGATAGAGTTGAGCTTTTCAACCAAATTCGCTTAGGACTGATAATTAATTGAATCAAATCTGAAATTTACCGTAGGAGTGATAGTAATAAAAAATTGCGATCCGTTCGTGTTCGGTCCAGCATTTGCCATGCTCAACGTGTAGGGTCGATCGTGCTTCAAACTTGGGTGAAATTCGTCTTCGAATTCTCCACCATAAATGCTTTCGCCCCCAGTTCCGATTCCTAACGGCAAAAATGCAAGATTAAATATTGCACGTAAACTTACAAGGAAGGCAAAACTTGTTTTTTTAGCTAATTATAAATTGGAAAACTCACCACTCGGATCCCCAGTTTGAATCATAAATCCTTTAATCACACGATGAAAGCAATGACCATTGTAGTAACCATTCTTTGCAAGCGTACAAAAGTTCTCAGCAGTCCTTGGACATTCCTTGATGAAGATTTTGAGCGTGATGTCACCCTTGGTGGTATGCAATACGGCTGTTTCGTACAGCTTTTGAGAAGCTATTAAAATAACGATAAAAAATAATAAAATAAAATTAGTTTTTGAAAACAGATTTGTCCACCAGGCCAGAAAGCAGGGTAAAATCTTACCAACAATCTCTGTCGAAGAGATTATATCTTCCTTGCTTGGTTTCTCGTTAAATACATCCCTTTCAACTTCATTCGTTTTGTCATAATCTCTTCTTGTAAATAAATAAAATCGATTCTTTTTAAAAGCCGTACAAAAAAGTGTATGATCGGATTCATAATTTTCCAGATTTGGGTTATCCGCAGCCTCCATCTCAATAGTCGTTGCAGCCGTTGGCTTGATTTTACCTTGGAACAATGCTAACTGAAGGAATCGTAGGTTCTCCAGGCCTCCGATAATCCTTTCCAGCTTGTTTGTAATTATGTTAATAACTTTAATTCCGACGGGGGTGGGATACAATACGAAATTTGACGACTCGTCAAAAATCAGATTGGTGGATTTCAAGTTGCTTGATTTTTCCAGTTCTCTTTCTGTCGCCATCCGACGCCCAAACTCCATTGCAGGAATCAGTTGTTTGGATGCTTGGAATGCGATGTTAGTTGCAATTGTTTCATCAAATATTCGGATGATTTTAGCTTTGAGGAAATTGAAAATGTATACCTGACAAGAAAGGTGTAAAAGAAAAACAGTATTATTATTACAATTTCAAGTCCTATTGTATATTGTTCGTGGATATTAAAATTACCCTTCGATTTGAAGTTAAAACTGCAAAATATGTCCCATTTGGAGAAATTGTCATAACGAGGACAGTAAGCTTTTTTTCAACCAGTTCAAAAAGATCCGTGTCAAGCTTTGATTCGAACTGGACATTTGTGGGGAAACTGAATTCACTTTTCAGTCCAGTCCAATATTCAATCATTCCGTTGGTGTCAGAGGACAGTATAATGTCATGAACAGGATTGTACTTTAAAATGTTGACTGGGTTGTGGTGAATTTTATCCAGTGTTAAATCAGTTGTTCCATGCGAGTCGTAAATATGAATTTTATTTGAGTCTGCTTCCGTCCTGCAAGATGGTTAAATTGATGAAGAACACGACGCTTGAAATAGTTTAAATAAAACTTTAAAATTGTGTAGTACACTGCAAGTGCAGATACGGCATCCCCAGGCTTATGAATCCATTCACATGTTTGTGGTGCAAAATCCAACTTCATCATGTTGATCATATCTATGTCACAAAAATAAGTTCCGGCCGGATTGGTGAGCAAGCACTTAAATTTCACAGTCTGCTCAAGAATTTAGAATCTTACCGAAATTTAGCACATCAAATATTTTTATGCTCTTGTCATTTGAAATGGAGCATAGCAGAGTGCCGGTTGAATTTGTGCAAAGCCCCTGCACATTTCCTAAATGGCTTTTGTAATGTTTAACGAATTCAATACCAGTCGGCTGCTTTTTCCAAAATTTTACATGGCCATCCACGCTTGCCGTTATTACAAAATTGGTTCTGTCAAAAATTAAAACTATAACCAAAAACTCAAGATCTACTTGTAGTGGTTCAGACAGTTTAATTTATGTATGCTTACGCCGTAACAATGACATGGGAAACTGAGTCTCGGTGCATGAAACTTTTTTCATAATATTTGGAATTTGGCAAGTTCTCCAAGAAGATCTCCTCATGTTCAAGTACTGCAATAATTTCAAAGGTTTGTGGAATTTCACAAAAATAACCTTACGAGTTCTGAAGAACCGGGCGTACCTCTCTTTCTTTTCTTCTTTTTGGGCTCATCGTCGGCCCGAACTTCAGAGTTTCCAGAGGCTGGAACCGGACCAATTAATTCGTCATCACTGTCAGACTTGTCCTCAACCTTTTCTTCACCGCTCGACATCCTTGAACCTTGGCTCTATTTTTGCAGAATTATGAATTATGAACTGAGGGAATTCAAAACGACACAAAATTTCACTAAACAAGACTTGTGATTTGGACTTCGTGGCGGGATAGATTTTGCTTAATGGGCCGGCCGGCGAACGCAACGCAACGCAATGCAGCTCAGCCCCCGGATCGAATCTCGGATAGTCACGAACCGAAATTAAGGTTCTTTCATAAACTAGTAGCATTTATTTCGGGAAGCAATAATTGGTTACAAATAGGAAGTATCTATTATACATCTGCCCCAATACACTTATTGGAAAATAGTAAATAGTGCTAATAGTAATCGTGGCCAAGGGCTGGTGGACGAGTTATAAAATTCGATGCAAAATATATGTTCAGGATTAAGTGGTCGCAATAATTAATTTAAGGAGAATTAAGGCGGGGAAATTGTACTGCTTAAATTACATCAAGCTGTAAAACTCTCTTGTTCGTTCGACACCTGTTCTATTCACTATTTTTATGTATTTTAGATTTTAGAACAATTCAATTATGAACACTTGCATAAAAACTAGTGGGCAACTGGTTATATTACTAAATACAAAAATGAAATATACAACAAGCTCACAAAAATCAAAGGCCATACGGCTACAAAAATTGAAAATATACATTTCTTTTCTGGAGATCAGCGCCAGGCAGAGAAGGAAGTCCCCCTAAGACAAAATTGGATTAGATTGATTTGATTAGCCTTTATATTATAACGCACTCTAAAGAAATATTTGTACCCAAACGAAGAGGATTGTTGTTGTGGCTGCTGCTGTTGCTGCTGCTGCCCGAATCCAAAGCTAGAGCTCTGAAATGGTGAAGCACCAGTGCCCGGGCCAGTGCCAGTACTTTGTTGAGCCAACTGTCCAAAGCTAACGGTTCCTTGCTGAATTGTAGATCCACCAAAAATCGAACCAGCACCACTCCACCCCCCACTACTTGAACCAAAGGTGGAGCTTCCCGAACTACCAAATGGAGTTGAACCAAAAGTTGGAGTTGATCCGAAAACTGGAGCTGCACCAAACACTGTTTGTGAGGGAGCATGTTGTCCAAAAATAGAGTGTGTCGTTGGTGAGGCAGCAGGTTGTCCAAAAATAGACTGTGTTGCTGTTGACGTGGCAGGTTGTCCAAAAACTGACTGTGTTGTTGGTGAGGCAGCAGATTGTCCAAAAATAGACTGTGCTGTTGGTGAGGCAGCAGGTTGTCCAAAAACAGACTGCCTTGTGGGTGAGGCAGCAGGTTGTCCAAAAATAGACTGCCCTGTTGGTGTGGCGGCAGGTTGTCCAAAAATAGACTGCGCTGTTGATGAGACAGCAGGTTGTCCAAAAATTGACGGCGTTGTTGGCGAGGCAGCAGGTTGTCCAAAAATAGACTGCGCTGCTGGTGAGGCAGCAGGTTGCCCAAAAATAGACTGCGTTGTTGAAGAGGCAGCGGGTTGCCCAAAAATAGACTGTGTTATTGGTGAGGCAGCACGTTGTCCGAATATAGACTGTGTTGTTGATGAGACAGCAATTTGTCCAAAAATTGATTGAGTTGTTGAGGGTGTTGGCTGTCCAAAAATAGACTGTGTTGTTGATGAGGCAGCAGGTTGTCCAAAAATAGACTGTGTTGTTGATGAGGCAGTAGATTGTCCAAAAATAGACTGTGTTGTTGGTGATGTAGCAGGTTGTCCAAAAATAGGCTGCGCTGTTGTTGAGGCTGCAGGTTGTCCAAAAATAGACTGCCTTGTTGGTGAGGCAGCAGGTTGTCCGAAAATAGACTGTGCTGTTGATGAAGCAGCAGGTTGTCCAAAAATATACTGCGTTGTTGGTGAGGCAGCAGGTTGCCCAAAAATAGACTGTGTTGTTGTCAATGAGGTATGTTGTCCGAAAATTGACTGGGTTGTTGAAACGGAAGGTTGTCCAAAAACAGACTGAGTTGTTGTAACGGCAGGTTGTCCAAACATTGACTGAGTTGTTGTTAATGAGGAAGGTTGCCCAAAAATTGATTGAGTTGTTGAGGTGGCTGGTTGTCCAAAAGTAGACTGTGTTGTTGGTGAGGCAGCAGGTTGTCCAAATATGGACTGCGCTGTTGGTGAGGCAGCAGGTTGTCCAAAAATTGACTGCCTTGTTGGTGAGGCAGCAGGTTGTCCAAAAATAGACTGTGTTATTGTTGAGGTGGCTGGTTGTCCAAAAATTGGCTGAGTTGTTGTTAATGATGTAGGTTGTCCAAAAATTGATTGAGTTGTTGTTGAGGTGGCTGGTTGTCCAAAAATTGATTGAGTTGTTGTTGAGGTGGCTGGTTGTCCAAGAATAGACTGCGTTGTTGGTGAGGAAGCAGGCTGTCCAAAAATAGAGGGTGTTGTTGAGGAGGCAGCAGGTTGTTCAAGAATAGGCTGCGTTGTTGGTAAGGCAGCAGATGGTCCAATAATAGGCTGTGTTGTTGGTGAAGCAGCAGGTTGTCCTAAAATAGACTGTGTTGTTGATGAGACAGCAGGTTGTCCAAAAATAGACTGTGTTGTTGATGAGACAGCAGGTTGTCCAAAAATTGACGGCGTTGTTGAGGTGGCAGGTTGCCCAAACATAGACTGTGTTGTTGTTGAGGTGGCGGGTTGCCCATAAATTGATTGAGTTGTTGTTGTAGTGGTTGGTTGTCCTAAAATTGACTGGGTTGTTGAAACTGCAGGTTGTCCAAAAATTGACTGAGTTGTTGTTGAAACGGCAGGTTGTCCAAATATTGACTGAGTTGTTGTTGAAACGGCAGGTTGTCCAAATATTGACTGAGTTGTTGTTGAAACGGCAGGTTGTCCAAAATATTGACTGAGTTGTTGAGGCGGAAGGTTGTCCAAGAATTGACTGAGTTGTTGATGAAACGACAGGTTGTCCAAATATTGACTGAGTTGTTGAGGCGGAAGGTTGTCCAAAAATGGACTGAGTTGCTGTTGAGACGGTAGGTTGTCCAAAAATTGACTGAGGTGTTGAGACGGTAGGTTGTCCAAAAATTGACTGAGGTGTTGAGACGGTAGGTTGTCCAAA
This sequence comes from Orthonychiurus folsomi, assembly GCA_036851895.1. Classification (NCBI taxonomy): domain Eukaryota; kingdom Metazoa; phylum Arthropoda; class Collembola; order Poduromorpha; family Onychiuridae; genus Orthonychiurus; species Orthonychiurus folsomi. The sequence continues at coordinate 8,282 of JAAXYW010001212.1, forward strand.
AATTGAGACCGATGCTGCGGGCTTATTAAAAATTGACGCAGTGGACGTAGTCGCCGTTACGGGTTGACCAAGGCCAAGCAAAGACAAGCTTGACGCGATGGGTTGCTCAAGAGTCGAAGAATCTGAGCCAACTAGGAAAAGACTCGTGGAAACACGGGAGGAAACTTGCTTAGAAGTAGAATTATTGGTTGGTGGCTTTGGTGACTCGGAATTTGTAGTCAATAAGGATTCGTCTCCACAGGCGGGCTTTATATTGTCTGTCTCATGGTTTAGTGGCACCAAATTGGCTCCGTTTTCATTTTTATCGTCGACAATTTTGTCTATCTCTTGAAACTCCCTGAGCAAATCGGCTGAGGTAACAGGCTTCGACCCTAATTCAGAATTTGTTTCTGCTGGATAAAAGTATGCTGCTGGAGACGAGTTTTTTCCGTTCTTTAACTTGATCACTGACTTGGTTCGGCTGAAATCCTTTAATTTTTCATAAGACTCTCTGTCTAATTCAAAATCTTGGTTGGCATCTTTAAGACTAGCCTTCTTCATGAGGCTAAATGACAATTGATCTAATTCCTTGCCCGCGTCAGGTGCAAATAAATGCTTTAGTTTTCGGTGTTCGCTTGCAACACGCTTGATTATAGCGGCGTGAGTTGCTAGTGTTTTTTGTATGTATTCCCTGGTTTCCGGAGCAGAAAGTGGTGGACACTTTGCAAAGTAGTTATATCGGCGACATTCCTGAATCTGGTTTCGAATGTGCCTGCAACATAAATCAGTGGGTCACAAACTTCATGTCGCGAAATTAGATAAACAATATAAGTTGTACGCAGGTTACTCACCCAGCTCTGCTTTCGATGTCTTTCATCGACTTTAATGTTCCAGGATCCATTGGTTGGGATTTCAATATTTCAATGTATTTTGGATCTTTGTTTCGCTCTTCAAGACTTTTTGCGTAATACAGTTGACTATAATGCAACAAACTTTTATCCCGCAAGACACTTACTTCATTAGCTTGCACATTACAAGTATTTTCTATTTTTCTGTTAAAATCTTCCATTTTGTTCAGTTTTGAAGAATCTCCCTCAATTTGACGAGAAAGTGTTGTCAGTTTCTGATTGTAATTTTTTGCGAAACTTTCTTTTAATTCTTTGAAGTTGTTCAGCCTAAAATATAATATTCAGTTAGGTCACATGATGTAAAATGCTTAAAAATTCCACAGGTAATGCAAACCTGATTTGTAAGTCTTCAAATTGTCGTATTAACGCTTCTGAGCAGGAATCAGATGGCTGAACCTGTGCTTTCATCTTTTCAATTTCTTCCTCCGTTGGCAATTTTAACACCTTAGATTGTTTTCGAAGGCGAGATGTAGCCGGGTCTCGAACAACTTCACTTTGAGCCAAAGATATCGAGCTAGCAGGATCAACCTCTTTCTGTTGGTCATCAGTTGGTGGCGGAGTTATAGGGGATAATTGGGGCATTGGTGGAGCTGGTGCTGAAGTGGCCTTCGCTGGAGTAGAACTGGGAATAGTGAATACGAATGGCGTTGTTGGCGTGGAAAAGGGAAGTGAAAAAGAAACCTGTGGAGGTGCAGCTCCTGTTTGTTGGATACTCCCAAACATATTTGCAGGTTTGCCCAATTGCTGCTGGAAAATATTGGTCGCTGGTTGAACAGGCACATTAGATTGGCCTAAAGCGGCTGGTGCTACACTAACCGGTGGTTGTTGCTGTACGGGTTCAAGTAGAGCACCGGTTGCTGCCCAATTTAGTTGTTGGCTTCTGGAGAATTTTGCGCCTTCTCCTAACCCATCCTTGTTAACAACACTGAATGTGGATATAATTCCCCATTGGGAAAAAACTAGGTAAACGGGCATTTGTCCGTATACTTCACTCTCATTAAACACAACCGCATTCGGATAATTGTAATACAAAACGCCTCCGCTTGAGTAATTGTCAATGGGAAGGGCTGCCCGTCGGGGATCATCTATGTCGGCTACTGTCCAACTGGATGAATTGGGGGATTTGGTCAGGGCAACAATCTCACTTGAGGTTGAAGAAGAACATATTATAGTCTCAGGATTTAGTTGACTGAAGTAGCACTGCGACTTTTCATTAACAATGTCCGACACAAAAATGTCGCCCAGGTGCAAAATTGTAGGAGGAGCTCCCTTTTGTAGATCAATCTGGCCAACAACTAAAATAGAGATATTGACATAATTCAGCTGCGAGAAGCGAGACAATCTTGAAATATAGAAACTGATTCAGGAATGCAAAATCTGTCCGCCAGAAAAATAATTCCTAACATTAAAAGATCTTCCCAGTAACCAGGCATTCAAAATCTTCCCGTTTCCCGTTTGAACGCTAAAGCTAGGCCAGATTCCACCCATCCCCTTTATCCTCCTCCCAAACTTGACATATTAAGACACTGACGCTATTCACGCTATGGGCTAAGACAGATTTTGCACCACTTGAAGGCTATTGAAAAAATATAAGTTAGAACTTAGAACTTACAAACGTCTTCATTGTTTCCATCACGAAACAAAGCAACAAACTGGGTTGTAGATACCCAAATAAGAGAAACCGGAGTTGCGGAAGGGCCTGCAAATTTCTTCGCAACTGTCAAATCTAATTTAAGTTGGGAAAACTCTCCATTTTGATGACCAACACAGAGTTGTTTTCCCTTCGGAGAGAAACAAATACAACTAGAAAAAAAGATATACAAAGCAATAAGAAAAGTGGTAATAGTTGTAATAGTTAATATTAATTAATCATTAATCTTATGAATTATTATTTTGGAACTTACGTGACTTGATTGTCATTAAATCCGAAAGTTTGACTGCCCTGAGGACCAATTTTGCTTAGTCGCACACTTCCATCATTTGAGAGAATAGCTATCATAGTAGAATCCGTGGGATTAAAAGCTATCTGAAGAACTTGACCTTTGACTTTGATAGTTGCCGCCGGACGGGGAGTATCCTGAAAAGTAAACAATTATTGGCTAATATTTTAAATTGTTGTAAATTTAACTTGCATATGTACTTTGTTTTGAATTAATGACTATATGATATATTACCGATACAAGCTCCGGAAAAGAAAACAAAAAAGTAGTGTCTTGAACCCCGACTGCAAGGATGTCCTCCGTAGAAGTAAGTACACTGGAAGGTACTTTGGTTTTAAATATGTCATCGATATCATTTAATCCTCCAGAAAAACTAAGAACATGATCAATGTGTGTTAGATGGAGGCATCCACCAATAGAAAGAGCTACAATCCCGTATTTGTGTGATATTGCCAAGGATGTGCATTCTTTACGGCTGGTCCCTGCCGTACGAAGAGTAGATATTTGTTTGAAATAAAGTGGATTGGCCTAAAAATGGTTTTACCAGTTAGCTGTATAATTTTATGTGGTTCATTACCTAGTATCAATAACATACCTTGTTTTCGGAGGTCATGATGAATTAAGATGCCTCAAAACGTATTTTTCGTGCTCTGCCACATAAATTAGAATGCTATGCTTAGGCACGGGTAATCTTCAAATCTTGCCGTCGTAAATTTAGTTCCTACAGGCGCGGCATTGATGCACAATAATCTATGGTCGTTCGTTCTCGATGCAATATGGAATTCAGAAATTCGACTTGAATTGAATGCAATGAGGGCAATCAGGGAACGGGAAAATCGCTGCGCTCTGTAGTTCCCTGGAGGGCAATAATAATTTGCCTCCTCTTGCTATAATCCTACTGAATTGTTAAAATGTTATAATTACCACCTTCCCATTATTGCATTCAATTGGGATCTTGCTGGAGTAGTACATATTTTACATCTGATGTGAACTACCTATCCACGAAAATGATTTGGTTTATTACACTATAAGTTTTTAGTGACCGCCGCGCCGCGCTGCGCTGCCGTGACATCTTTTGTTTGCAATGCAATGCAAACAGCATTAAATGAAGATTGTATAAGCTTTTGCAGATACTCGTTTGGTTTTGTCTATTTGTATAGCTAGTAGCTTGGTAATTTTTTAAGAATTAAGTTTAGCTTCTTAGAATGGCTGCTGACAAAGTTTTCCTGGATAAAGATAACGCATTTCTAAATTTGAATTACATCAATGAAGTAAACAAACGTCACAATAAATACTTTGGACTATTTGAAAACTATCAAATCAACCCTTACACCAAAAAATCATGTACAAACAATAACAATAACTCAAAAATGCGCGGGCTTGTATGGGACAGAGAATAATTTTGCGTTCTTCAATTCTAGTGGAGTTTATAACTCCTAAAATAACGGAGCGTCCCCGAAAATTTTGCGTTTGGGACGATATTCCAGGCTATAGCGACATACAATGCACTTTATGGAGATTTGTCAACCCACCCTTGAAAAAATATTGCTCGCCTCAAACCGAAGCTCAACGGTGAGGATAGCATGATTATGTTATATGTAGCATAAGAACTAAAATTAAGTACTCGTAAAAGACCCTATGCCAAAAATTCGGTTCCAGAATTGTATTGTGTTGTAGTCAATTCTAATCCTAATTGTGTACAGTCATGGCTGGTTTCCAAAAGGCTCTGGATACATGGATCCCGAGAGCTACGATGAACGTTTTAAATTCTCCCATCGCACAGCAGATTTCATCAAAATTAAAGCCATGGTAAGACTATATGATTTTATAACTATCCAAACATTTTGCAACTCAAACTAAACCCAAATTTTATTTGTAGTTGAGGGAGTACGACTCAATTTTTAATCCGAAAAAAATGCCATGACTAATTATTGTTGCCTCATGCGAGGACTTGTGTCCAACTATAACTAATGGCCTAAACTTTCTACTACCATTTAAATTTGACTGAAAATAAATGTATGCACAATTTGACACTTGATTGAGAAGTTAATCGTGTTAAAAGTCATTCTTTTAGTTTATTGATAATAGAAACTAGCGTAATTCCAAACTTACATATGGGTATCAGGAATGACACGTTTCTGGAATTTCGATTCCAAGCGCCATATGCACAGGCAAATAGCAAATTAGCAAAGAAGGTGTATAAGACCAGAGTCCGACCCAACAAGGAGCATTTTGTTCAATGGAAGCAAGTTAAAAGTTGTAACGATTCCTCTAAAAGCATCGTGTCTAAGTCGCGTTGAAGAAAAGTCTGAGTTGAGGTCAATCCGGTTATGTACTCCAATCCGGTTGGAGGTTGTACAAGAAATTAGCTCCGACTCATAAGTTGTAAGGGAATGTACCGGTTCCGTTGGCCCCCTACAATTTTGGTGTAATATTTTGCATTGACCTATTTTTCAAAAAAAATTATTAAAGCACGTACCTCATATGGAAGTTAACGCGATGATCGTCTAGATTCCAAACAGTAATGTTTTGATCAAATGATGAACTGATAAGACGTTTACCCTCGTATGTAATTAACTGCAACACCTATGGAGAATACATATTCATTAGCACGTTTACGTACAATAATAACAACTCGGGTGAGTTGGGTTGATTAAAATTTGCATTGTAAAATGAAAACAACTTACTTCTCCTTCGTGAGCTTTCCATGATGCCATTACATTGCCATGCCGGAGATCAAGACTAGATAAAATCTGTAACAGGACATTGTAAACAAAAATAATACATTTAGCTAAAATATCTTGGGAAAGGCTTACCCCTGAGGAATGTCCTACTGAAACAATTGTGCCAGAAGAGGTAACTGCGGCACAACGCACAAGTCCCGCATTCTGGCCGGTCCCCATCTAGAATAAAATTTTAAACACAAACACATTAATTTGCACAAATATAAATGTTCTAAATTTATAAAAATAAGAATGTTATCCTGCCAAACCTTAAGCTCAAAAGCATGGCTAGTCCGAGGGTCAATCAGTGTTACAAAATTTTCAACTCCTGCTCCTAAGAACGTACAACAATTCTCGATCGGCTTAAGGCAGCAAACGCTCTTCCCCAAATTAGTTTCCAAAATGCGAATTAATTTTCCAACAAACGGGTCCCAAATATGAATATGACCATCCGTTGATGCTGCCAAATGAAGGGGTTCATTAAATAAGACACTCAGTACCGTCTTCTTGTGATTGTTGTACGTCCACTTATGACTGCAAATGGTTGTTTCATCTCCCTACAGTCATTCTCACATATTTCACTGGCACGAAAACTGTTTAAAAAGCAATAATTATTTAATTTTATCACACACCTACCTGATTTCTCAACGAAAACACTTTGCATGTTTTATCCTTACTCCCAGTTAAAAAACTATTTTCGTTGTTCAAAGAAAAAATAGATCGTACGGAAGCAGAATGACCAGAAAATGTCTGCAGTTTGATTTGTTTAAAATTGAATTTAGTGGACGTTCGCCCAATTTCGTGGTCCCAGTAGAGCAACCAATTTCCTTTTAGATGGCGAGTTGTATCTTTAGGCGGACCAGTGTTCGAGTCGCTCGTGAGGCCGATTCCATCAGTCTAAGGGATAATCAGTAATCAATCAATAACACACTTCAGCAATGAACCCACAGAGTTACGAGTTTAAAATTTGTCGTACGTCATGAACAAATATCCGATTTCCGAAACTTCTGCTGCCGAAACTGCTATGATGCTCAATTTTCCGCTTCTCATTTGACTTTTCTCCAGGTAAACTAGAGTCTACCGTTCAATTAAAAACAATTATTGACTAAAGACTGCCAAATAAAAAATTGTATTGAAACCTGCAAATATGATAGGAGTTTGACCAGTTTTGACGAGAATCTCTCTCACAATAATTTCGTATTCAGAACCCACTAACATGTCGTAAAAGTTTGTGTAAATGAGATGGGCCAGAGAGATGTCAAATACTTTTCCCAGGCCCTGCCTCACCTAAACACGCAAATATTTCAAATATATAAACTTGGCAACTGGGACCTCAGATTACAAAACCTAAAACAGTTCAGGGTACCTTATCATCGTCATCCGCTTCGAGAACAATATTTTTTAACCGTGAACAAAGTTGTAAAACTAAAGGCCTCAGAGTTTGCAGGCTTATGTCTGGTCCAATCTTTCTCCGAATTATTCCTAACATGCTCAAAATCTAAAAAAAATTATTGACCAGATATATTCAGATTCAGACAATTCAGGCAACAAAAATGATCGAACACTGTAAAAATACCTTATTTAATAATAGACTGCGTGGGCCAGGACCTGAAGGAAATTGAGTGTCAATTGATGCTACCAACTGAATGAGTGGTCTCAGCAATAATGGTAGAACTGTTTCCTGCGTGAGAAATGTGCACAACTTTTCACGTTTCCAAGCATTGAATTGAATAGAATACTGAACTTACATTCAGCAAGGCGAGAAGCAAAGAGTCGTCAAGATGATTAAAAACCAATTCAAGTAATGACGAAACACCAATAAGTGCTGCTTCTAAAGTTGAACTCATTTTCTTCGTTGCGGAAGCCAAGACTTCTATCGCGTAGGGTATGTATTGTCTTTCAATGAAACAATCCCCGTATAGATCTAATAACAAAAAAATTGTGAAACACCCGCCGGTAGTATTGTTTTCCCCTCGTAAACAAGACTATAATTCCAAAACCACCAACCCGAAATCGCAATGAGACACTCCAAGACCTTCTCCGCGTGAGAATCCCCGTGACATGCAAATGCACCAACCGAATCTGTTGCTCCCAAATGTCTAAAATAGCAAAGAGTCAACATTCGTAGCAAATTTCTTGAAATAAACCGAGCACACAAGACCGGGCCAAGGCGATGAGTTAGCCACATCACACTTTCACAACACATTTCAGTTATATCGTTCTCAGTCGTGGATTTAAGACTCTTGCAATCAAACGCAATCTCCCCTGCACCTGATGACCTCTCCCCAACACTCACTCCCGAACTCGAACAGCTTGGACTAGAAGTTGTTGCGGGAGTAGGGGTAGAGTCTTCGGAATCTGAAAGGTCTGGTTCCATTATAAAAATTTCAGGCTCGATTTCACTAGTTGATCCTTCGCTGAACGAGTCACCAGAAGCGCAAATTTTTTTCTCTTCTCTTCCAGTCTCCTCAGATGTATCCGTGCTTACTTCTATATCTTGAAATCCTTTCAAATGTGTTGGCCTTGTTGATTTGTTCACTGCATTATCCTCCAAATGTTTCCATCCCCCGATTGCCTCGATCAGCAGAGTTATGAAGTTCTCCAAGAATACTCTCATTCCAAAGCAACTTATGAGTTGGAGTAAAAAGCTTCGATGGAACAGTTTGAGGTGTTTGTCAGAATTATAATCCGATTCGTATATTTGAATGATTGGTTGAAGCAGGGTACTCACTGATTCTGTAAGTTAGAACACAAATTATTACTATGCTAAAAATCATCGAATCATAAAATAAAAGAATGGTTATGAAGTTATGATTGCTCACTTTCCTTTCCAATAGCCCTGGCAAAAGGGCAGAACAGATTCCAAACCGCAAGAACTCTTGTATTCTGATCACGAAACAGCTCAAGAATGTAAGGTAGTATCAATAATAGCCCTTCTTCGTCCAACTGACTCAGGATTTGAATTAAATCTCGTGAAAATGCTTTCACTTTAAGCTCTTCGACTTTGCATCGATAACTAGCATCTATTGGGTCAGCTGTTCGTAAACTTGAGTCAAAATTTTTTAAACTTCTGACTAATTTGTAGACGGTTTCAAAATACTTTGGAAACGGAATGGGACTCAAGCCTCCGCCAAGAAGGAGAAGGTCCACAGATATATCAACAGGAATAGAAAACTCTAGTGATTTTGTTGGCATAAAAATTGCGAGAATTGTACGCTTGATAAAAATTGGAAGTGGTTCAAGATTCCTAATAATCCTTTTATAGAACTCAAATCTTTTTGTGACGTCCTGAACAGATTTTGTAATATAGTGAACTTTGTTTGGCAGAACTAGCTCAACGAGTAAGCATCCAAATAGTTTTAAGCAGTCAGATGGTTTGGATGCAGGGTTCTTCAGCCCCTTCAATGAAATATTTGAGGTATTAGAGAAATGTGTTGAAAAGAAATTGAGGCAAACTGCAAATAAATCACACTAAGATTCAGATTACACTCCACAGCAGTCCATACCTACATTTGAAATAAGTGTTGAACCAATAATGTGTCACCTTCAAAATCGTTAAGAAACCCCATAGGGTCGTAGTTTTTGGGCAGATTGAATACTTCTTTCTCAACACTTGAACTGAAATCTCGCATTTCTGAAAAACGTGTACAATAAATATTGAATTCACATGCTGCACAATCTGCACGCATTCGACTGACATCTGAAGCAGAATAGTATCTTACTCTTTAATTCCTCGTAGGTGACAACATTCTTTGAATTCCTCAGGTGACTTCGGCGAGGGGGATGTGGCGTTTGAAAGAGCTGAATGATCCCATTTTTAACTAAATGGTGGTGATTGTCAACTTGGCTTAAATAAACATTTTTAGATTTAATAGCTGCATTTCCACTTAGCTTGTATCCGAAAGTCAAATCTATCCAGTGATGGAGCTTTGAAGAAACATGATCACTGCAAATACAAAGAAGGTAAAAAGTCATCCATGAAAATGACAACGTAAATGGTTTCTTTAATTAGCAGGTAAATTTGCTCACCTTTCAAGAAGCTCTCGATGATACTGAATGAAATCTGCAGGAGAACTTATACCAGGACAAGGTTGCAGATCCGCAAGGTCTTCATGAATTGATTGAAATATACTTGGGTCATCGTAAAATCTAAAACCAGAACCGGATTAGCTGTTACTGCCATAACTAATAAGCAATAGGCAATCCTGACAAACCAACTTACTCGGGGATGCATTCATCCGGTGTCCATTCCTGCATTCTTTGAATTGACACCGGATATTCTGCTGGCACCCATTTGGGGCGTACAAATTTGCACAAAACATCTTTAGAAGTTTGTCGAGCTTTGTACACATAGTAAGTAATTTCTGAGAGAATGTCAGTCACGTGATGTGGCACCTTAGTGGAAATTCAAAACAACAGTCATTTTTAAAACTTGGCGTGAAATTACGCAAATTTAAGTACGTACGTACTGTGTTTGGTCCACATTTTTCTTCAAACATAAGGTCTAGTTGGCGTTCCCCTTTGTTGAGCCGGAATTTTGATTTGGTTAAATCTCTCCAGCCTCCGTTTCGAGTTGAAAAGTCTGACACCCACGGAAATCTGTTAAATAAAAGCCATGTAATATGAACGTTAGCGTACATAGGTACACGCGTAAAAAAAGAATTGCTTACACAGGGTGATGGTTTGGATTTATGTTGCAAATTCTGCCAGATATGTAATTCAAAAACATCAGATAGTCGTAATTTGAAATCCATCCTTCACACCAATGCCGAATTGTGGATTCTACCAGCTCTGGACTACTGCACTCTGACAATCCAAAAGCATTTCCACGCTTGACTTTCTGGACACAGAATGTGAGAAATTCTTCAACTCGTTTGCACTTCTCTGGAACGTTAGTGTCGGAATCCTTAGCTTCTAATTTGTCTAAAATACTGCTCAAACTCGGCATTATAGAAATATACAAACACTCGTCAGTCCAAATATCACTTAGAGTTAAGTTGCTCGTTGGAATGCTAAGGGTTTCCCAGTCTCGTAAGAATTGTAGGATTTGGTATAGCACAAAAAGCTGCTTCAAATTAGACGATGATAGCTTTTGAGGTGAAAAAGATAGGCAGTCTTGAAGACTATAATCTGAGTAATGATGAAATATTAGGAGTTGCCCTCTTTGACTGAGTATTGATACCGGTTGAGCCAGATTCGATATCGAAAATCGGGAGGACTCAATAGGTAAGCCAGCAGCAGCAGAACACTGAGTTGTATACAATGCCTTCACCACAAGCTTCAAATAATCCAACTGACTCATTTGTACTTTCTCCAGGATTGAAGTGTTGAATGCAGGCGGCACTGGGAGATCTGAAATGTACACCATGAACAGGAACGAATTACCGAGGGGTTGAAGACAACTAAATAATGTTGGACGTCTGCTAGCAAAAAACGTCAATTGTAAAACATTTTTCAAATACCCAGGAGAGAAATATAAGGCTGCTCCCAAGCAAATTTGAAATTCGATTCTCCAATAAAATCCACAATTTGAGCCGAGGATTTGGTTCCATAACATTGTTTGGCCGCAAGAGTATCGGAATTACATGACGCATTTAGTCTTTCATAGCTATGCGGAGAGTCCGACAAGAAGGAATGTACCTGCAAAGAAATTAGACAGAGGGTTCGTCTTCGTATGTAAATGAACATAACTCGTCAGTGTGTGTTTTGGTATGGTGTAGTTAATGTTAATAATTCATCTAGACTTTCTAGACATACTGTGAGATGTAGGAATATCCAAAATGGTCCAAGCGGTTCACACTTCCCTTGGCTCAGAAACGCATTAATTTGATCCGATGTTAATGCATCATGGATTATAAACTTCGAGGGAATTCTTTGTTCGGATATGAGTTCCCTGCCACAACAAAGTATGCAAATGCTTTAAACAAAACCATGGAATGCAATCTTAATCTTAACTTAAGCTTAACAGCTTAAGCCCTCTTAATTTACAAAACATAATACATGTAAAACAAACTTACCGAACCCAACTTATGTGAACCGCAACGACGAAACAGTTTTCCGAAGTTGATTTATTTCCAATGAACAATGAGTATTTATCGGGTATTTTACCACAGAGTCCGTCCATCTTCAATTCACATAGCATAAAATATCAATAATAAATCGGAATAAAGGAATGTAAATAAAAACACACTCACTGAAACTGGGAATAACTTACGTCCCAAATTTAAATTCTGGTAGGTGAAACGAATATTCATATTCACGGACATTTGACTTTTCCCTTCCGTTCGTGCACTTGCACATGTCAACGCAATGCATAGGGGACGTAACGTAACGTCTGCTTACTACATGGGGCAAATCGCCCTGTCTTTAGTCCCCGCCTTGTATTCGTGTGAAATTGTTGTTGAGAAATAAATGAATTCATGTTTTAAGTCTTGTCCGAGAGCTATTCCATTACAATTTCAAATTTAGATGGTGAAATATAAACATGCAATATTTGGGTGTGCTGGTTCAGTTAGACAGCGGTGCGGATTTTATGCGAATTATAGAAACATTGATAAACACACAATTCATTTTATTAAATGCAGCTTTGTTAGGAACTGGAATCATGATGTATTGGACCGGTTTAATTGGTCATACTCATGTCATATTTAGAGGTATTTGCTTTAGAGGTAAAGGACTTTCTTTCCTTGCTCGCTTTGACATCAAATTAAAGAAAATTGGAGGACAGAAGCTTCTTAGGAAAATTGCCGTTCTTGGCAGCGGACTAGCTACTATCACATCCTTTTCACAATTAATTATAGCTTTGATTATTCTTTTAGACACGTCAACTGGTGAGTGCCCATTTGAATGAGTTGCCTCCATTTCTCCAAGCCGTACACCAGACTCCGTTATTGCATTATACGATAATTGAGTTTTCACATAACCAGGGCTGACAACACTCACGTCCAAATCAAACAAGGACATTTCAGCCCGCAAACAATCAGCCAATGCTTGAATTGCGTGTTTCGAAGCGGTGTAAGAGGATCTGTAGTTTATTAATATTAGTTTAAAACACATTATTCAAAAGTGCCAGAAGGCAACATTATCCAGCCAAAAATAAACAGAACACCACGAACCTGTATGGAATAGCAATTTTCCCTTGCACACTACTAATGAACACAATATGACCCGTTTTCCTCTGTACCATTGAAGGTAGTAGGCCTGGAGAAGCAGAAATATTTTAATACCTATGCACATTATTTCGCATCCCATCGCATGTTCGCATTGTATTGGAATGGGCTTGTTCTGAAAAAACTTACATTTGGTCAGAGCCAATGGCCCGAAGTAATTGACAGTCATTATCCGTTGATCAACCTGAATATTTGTGTTCATAATTGTTCCCCGAAAACTCACGCCTGCGTTGTTGATAAGAATATCAATGTGACCATAGACTTCCAATGCTTTTTGGGCCGTTATTGGAATGTTTTCCAAGTCTTCTAGGTCCAATTTCAAAATTGCCGGAATGTAGACTGTTCCAAACTAATGAATAATGGAATTGAGACAGGCGTTCATTTTATTTTAAGAATATTAGAAAGTGGGCATTTGTATAACTATATTTTCTCACGGTTTTCATTTGGAGTAAATCAGACTTGACTCGCTCAAGTTCTTTCACTCGTCTTGAAGCCAAGATGAGTCGACAGCCCGACGTGTACAGCAGACTCGATAGACTTTCTCCAATCCCAGAGGTAGCTCCAGTTAAAAGAACAGTCTGGGAATATAATATTTTTGAAGCGCATTAGCTAACAAATTAGAGCAGCGTGCGAACAAAGTAGGAACTTGGGCAACAAACATATTAACTAGGTTAGGTTATACTATACAAAAGACGTGAAAACGGGACTGGTTTTTTATATTTAACATTTAACAAAACAGCATACGAAATTTGCAAAATATACAGTCTTGTCAAAGTAATGTGAACCAAAAATTCGATTTTGGTGTATGGAAAAGGTAAAGAAATTAATTACCGAATACGGATGTATTTTAATTTTAATTTACCTAGTTCTAATTTAAGGCACAAAAATGGGTCACCTTTCCTTCCAATGGTCTTCGTTTTAATCCAAATCGTTCTCGAAATGACATGATTCCCCGATATATTATAATAGGAAAAGCGACGGGGAAGAACATATACAAAAATAAACTTCGTAATGCATAACTGTAGCTCCTATTTTCGTTAAATTTTTTGAGCACGATATTCCAGATCTGTAGCATTTTGGGACTTCGTCCGCTTCTAAATGCTTTGTTTCCGCGAAGCACTTATTTAACAAGAAAACAAAGATTTTCTGTCTTGCTGAATTTCTGTAAAGAAAATTATAAAACTTAAACCACCTGAATTTCTATCCACTGAAATATGTGTACATAGCTGCGGAATTTTGTATAAATGTTAAGACAAAATTACATTCGTAATTTAATTACCTTTCTCAAGAACGCGAGCAGCCCATAACAAGGTAAGGTGGACTTCTTTTAGCACGGGTGAATGTCACTACCAAAACTTCCGCTTTGTTGTGTTGTGTGTAATGCAACATGCATAAATTACCATTGTTTGGTTCTTCAGGAGCCAATCCAACACATGCGTAGCATTCCACCACCAGTTGTTATTGTAATAATATGAAGGATCGAACGAAGGATGTCAACAATATTGTATAAATCAAGGCTAAAATGAAATATCAATGCTGAGTAGGCAGGACAGACACAGAACAGACCTTTAGTTGATTTAAATTGTACTGCATCATCATTACTGCCGCTGCGTTGTTAATTTCGATGCGAGGATGATACTGAATCGAATCGCACCACACACAGACAAAAGCACATCTACATCACCAGTCACCCGGCACTTGTCAAGAAGTTTTCACATGCTGGCTATATGCACGCGCATAATGTATATGTGCACGTGAACATTGAATTCCATTCCTTGACATTGCATATTGCATTGCATATTGCGTTAACGCTAGAATCAGATGTGTGCAATTATAACCATTTATCTACAATTCCATTCCTAAATTTTCAGTCAAGAAGTTATTAGAAGTCAATTAGAGTCGGTTGTATTAGCCAGTTTTGAAAGTATTGCAAAACTCATTTTTGACTCAAAAACTGAATCCCCTTAATCAAGTCAGTATGGAAGATATTGAAGCTGGTCATATCTAATATTAGTATTAAATTATAATTAATTATTAAACAAAACTTGCCCAGGCTCGGACTATAGTGGCAGAGGCAGAGCTCAGCCTTTAGCTATATCGGTTTCATCAAGACGTTCGAGGTTCAAACTGTTTCATTAAATTATATATACATTACTAATATTTTTAAATTCGTTGGTAAATGAAATATGAAATATGATACACACATTAAAGTCAAATACTACAAATTAAGTGATTACTTACCAAATTTCCTGGCCTGATGTGCCGATGTGCGTTTGCAACAAACCGACGCATCGCGATGCAATAAAATGAATTTAATATGGTTAGCTTGCCTATCTGAAATGTGCATCTGATTATGACAAAACAACAATTTTTGCCATGTACGAGATGATGTGAACTGTAAAAAGAATTTTGTGAACGCTTATAGTGGCAATTTTAGCCCAGACCTAGAGGCAAATTATCTTTATAAATTTAGAAAATAACATTCGGTTTTGGCATTTACTATTTATGCTGTCATCCATTTCTCTATTATTATCCTCTGATTAGTGTCAGTTCTTCTTTTAAACAGGAACATATATAATTAGTATTTTGTCCAAAGAATGGGACGTGGACAGAAGATGGTGCGAGGTTGGATGACGGATTGTCATTTTAGCGATGGGCTCTGCTCGCCTCTGCTGTAGTTAAGCGGTACACCCTGGAAGCCTTTCGCATATTTTCGGAGGCCATGCCGCGCTTTCTGTGCGTCCCCTCCGCTTATCTCTCCGACTAC